>RJWH01008151.1:0-33231 GCA_004363575.1 Solenodon paradoxus
GTCCGTGTGTGTCCCTGTGTGTGTGTGTCCCTGTGAGTGTCCGTGTGTGTCCCTGTGTGTATGTGTCCCTGTGAGTGTCCATGAGTCCCTGTGTGTGTTCCTACAGCTCTAATCTTGCTCTTTTGTGAAGAAGACACACTCATTGTTAGTGTCCCTGGGATTTAAATCCTGGTGTTTTAAGTGCTCTATGAACAGTTAAATCTTTTTTTTATTTTGTTAGAGGAGGGTACAGGCAGGAGTGGAGATGAGCAGGTAGGCAGGCAGGAAGAGGAGAAGGAAGCAGCATTTTATTTATTTATCGAGTTGTTCATCCTGGCTGTTCCCCTGACCTCAGGGTGTGAACCCGGTCCCCGGGTTTGTTGTGGACCATGCCCCGCAGACGAAACCACCTGGCCCCGGGGCACTTCACGTGGGCAACTCTTCTGCCTGCTGCTGGGCAGCGGGGAGGTTTGGGAATGCGAAGCAGGCTCCACACTCACTCCTGGTCAGCAAGCAGGACGGCACGCTGGGGCCCACGTGTGGGCACGGGCTGGCGGACCTGGCTCCCGGGGCCTCTGGTGTCCCCGAGCTGGTCCCTGCATCTAGTCAGCCTCTCCCTCCAGCATCACACAGCTTTCTCCTCTGTGTGTCTGTGTCTCTGACTTTCTGATAAGGACGGTGTCCTTGGATCAGCCGATTTCCCTGCTGCCCTCTACGGGCTCACGTCCCTCACCCAAGCAGCTGTTGCCACCTGTGATGTCGGAGTCACACACCTGATTGCTTGGGTCCTCGTCCGCTGTGTCCTCCGTGCAGTTTGGGACACACGCTGGGCACAGAGAAGCTGGCCTCAGCCTCCTGGCACACCACCCAGGCCCAGCCAGCCTCTTCATTCCAAACCCTGCCCAGAGCGCTCCTGTCCCGTCCCCTGGGGCTCCAGACCTCTACTCTGCCCACGGCCTGGAGCGGCCAGCACATCAGGTGCCAAGGACCCCGCCCTGCCCCTGGCTTCCCGGCAAAGCTGCGGCCGAGCCTGTTTCTGCCCCGAAGCCAGGACGCACACTTTGAGAACTGGGGGCTGAAGCGCATCACTCACCGGCCCAGCGCGTGTCTTTGTAACAACAAGTTTCCGGCCCTGGGTCTCGAACCCTGGTCCCGAGTCCGTGGTGGCCTTCACCTCAGCCCTGAGCCGCAGGGCCCTGGCAGCGGAGCCTGAGGGTTGGGCGGCATCCGGCCGGGCAAGCTGCCCCCGTGAATCGGCCAGACCGTCCCCACCCTCGCTCTGCTGGGAATTCTCGGAGCAGCGGCCACCTCAGCAACGCGGGCTCTCTGTCCCTGCAGGGCGAGCGCGTGCCGGACGCGCACGTCGAGAGAGCCTGCCGGGTCACCGCGCTGTGCTGGCACCCGACACGGCTGATCCTGGCCATTGGCTGGGAGAGCGGGGAGGTGACGGCGGCCAACACGCAGGACAAGGAGCAGCACGCCACACCCCCCACACACAGCACCAACATCACTGTTCTCAGCTGGAGCACCAATGGGACCTGCCTGGTGTCGGGGGACAGGGTGAGAGGGCACGGCCAGCACTGTCCGGGCTCGGGTCACCGGAGGGGCACGAGAGACCGAGGTGTCCCAAGAGTCAGGCGGCCAGGTCCACAGGCTCTGTTTGCCGGTGGGAGTGGGCTTGAAGCTTCAGCTTCTCCGGCAGCAGCGGCGCACGTGTGATGCCACACGGGCTCTCCGGGAAAGGACGTTCGCCAGGGGGGCTGCACCGCCCAGGGTTCCGCTCCCTCCGCCTGCCTTGCAGGCCTGTCCTGACGTTCGGCCCAGGCTTCCGAACCCGGTTCTGCCCTGCAGGAGGAGGGGGAGCGAGGGTGGGTGTCGCGGGGTGGGGGCCAGCACCGGCGCTCCTCTTCCAGACTTACTTTCCTCTTTCAGAGCGGGAGGCAGGCGGGCAGGGAGAGGCGAGAGCCTGTTGTCGCCTGTGGCACTAGGTTTGCGCGGCGCCCGCCCCGGGTCTCAAATCCAGGTCCTGGGGCTCCATGATGCCCCGCCACCGGCGGGTCGGTCTAGAACCGCAGCACAAAGGTGCGAAGAATCGGACTGGTGTGTCACGTCCCCCACTAGAGGACAGCCCGCCTTCCAGAATTTTCCGCACAGGCGCACTACTGTGTGTCCCCAAAGCCGACAGCACTTGCGGTTCCTCTGCACAGGAGGGTCCCCAGCACTGGGGACCCTGGAGTCCGCGCCGCTGAGCAAGGAGGGAGGCGGGATCCCTGTGCTGTCTGCTGGGACCTCAAACACCCCGGCCAGAGCCCCCGCAGCCCTCGGACTTTTCGTGCTCGGCCGGGAGGGTGACTGCACCCGGAGCCCAGGGGAGCATGCATGTCCACACTGACAGTGCCCAAGGCCTAAGAAGATGGTGGGGCAGCCTCCCAGCAGCAGCAAAACTGCTCATGGTCCAGAAGGGGCCAGTCTGTCTCCCCAGTGCGGGCTGTTGGCAGGGACGACTTCGGCCGGGGGTCATGGGTCAGGGTACCAGACCCGTGTGACGGGCAGGCACCTCCCCCAAGCCACAGCCCAGTTGGCCGTGAGAAGACACGTCAGGGCGAGAGGCTCTCAGAACCCAGCCCGGCTCCTGGCCATCAGGGTCCTCCTCAGAGGACCAGCTGGGACAACCGGAGGCCCCGTGGGCCCTGGGTCAGGGGTCTGGGAGACTTGGGACCTCGAACAGAGACAGGTTTTAGTTAACAGCAGCGGGCCCACTCTTAATTCTGAGATGGACTCTCATGGCGGGAGAAAGCAGACTGGGGGTGGGGTGGGGATGCCTTGGACGAGCTCTGCAACTTTTCACGCACCTGAAACTACTCTGGAGCGAGGGTCTCACTCCCTCCGGCTAGAGTGGGTAAGCGTGGCACCCGCTCCCCAGCCCCCTGTGCCTGCGTGGTCGTGTGTCCATCTTGCAGTCACCGAGCATGCCCCTCTGCCCCATTGTTCGCAGCTTGGTGTTCTGCTGCTCTGGAGGCTGGACCAGAGGGGCCGCGTGCAGGGGTCCCCGCTGCTGAAGCAGGAGTATGGGCAGCTGCTGACTCACTGCATCTTCCGGCTCCCGCCACCCGGAGAGTGAGTCCCGCACTCCAGTGCCCACTGCCCCGCAGGAGGCCGCGGGCGGGCGGGCCACAGGGCACCAGAACCTGAGCCGGCACTCTGACCCTCAGGGACCTCGTGCAGCTGGCCAAGGCGGCTGTGAGTGGCGATGAGAAGGCGCTGGACATGTTCAACTGGAGGAAAGGCGGCCTGGGCAGCAGCCTGAAGACAGGCTCTCGGGAGGGTCTGTCGTTCTTCGTCAGCCTGGTGGATGGTGAGACACGCAGGGCAGATGCCAGGACTTGGGATCCAGAGGGGCGGGGGTCTGTGAGGGTTTTCAGCTGTTGGGGAATTTCTCCTGAAGCCCAGGCCATCCTGGCGCATGTTTGTGGCCCCACGGCACTGAAGGTCAAAGGTGCCATCTGCCCTGGGCTCTGGCACGGCGGTCTCCGCAGGCTCTCCCGCCTGGCTGGGCTCAGTCATTCTGACGAAGCGCTGGACAGACCTGGCCCTCAGCCAAGCCCAGGGAGCAAGCGAGTGTTGACCGGATGGGCCACAGCTGGCCACCGGCCCGCCAGGTTGCTGGCTGGCATGAGGCGTGTCGCCTGGCTTTGGCATGACCCCTTGGGGTTCGTGCGCCGGCCTGGGATGGCGGTAATGCCAGTGGAAGCAGAGGGAAGTGGGGCTTCACAGCCCTGAGACATCCCAGGGTGTCTGCTACAGAGAGGGGTCAGTCAGAGGAGGTGGCCCAAGGCAGCTGGGCCTTTGATGGGCCCTGTCACAGTTATCATAGAGCTGCCCCTCCTCTGGGGACAGGGCCAGAGCTGACGGGGGACTCAAGAGAGGCCTGGAGTGGGCTAGTGCCGGGACAGTGGGCGGGTGCTCAGGGAGGAGGGTGGGAGGGACATGTGGAGACGGAGACGGCGTCAGGGCACCCTGACTCGGAGTGCCAGTCGGCCCCACCAGCGCTGCGGGGTGCACCCAGGGGCCACCAGCTAAGCGCACGTGTGCAGCGCTGATAGCCGTCTCCACAGCCTGACACCATCCATTCATCAGCCTCCACGGTCAGTGGGGAGGCTGGGGTGTGGGTGCAGAGGCACAGAGCACCCCTCAGGCATGGGAACAAAAGAAAGCAAGGCCCAAGAGCTCCCCAGTGGGCAGGGGAGGCCTGGGAGGGCGGTGCCCGTGTGTATCAGCGGTCAGGGGTCGGCACAGCAGACCGAGACCAGGAAGGCGGGACGGTCCCCGAGGCTGGCAGAGCAGCTCTGTACTGGTGAGGTCTGTCCGCGAGCCCGCCGGGGTGTTCCCTGACCCCTTTGTCCTCAGGGTCAGTGCACTATGTGGACGAGAAAGGCAAGACCACACGGGCAGCGGCCATGGACAGTGCCATCCACACGCTGTTCTACTTGGAGAAGAGAGAGGCCCTGGTGGTGGTCACCGAGGACCTGCTGCTGTCCCTGTACCTGCTGACCCCCGAGGGCGAGACCCAGGAGGTGATGAAGGTCAGTGACAGCCCCAGCAGCCTTTGCCGCGCCACCAGGCTGCGGGGAGGCCCAGATGGGGGTGCTGCCCAGCTGAGCCTTCAGACCTGGGGAGACAGGATGACGGAGACACGGGAGCACCTCAGGTGCATGTCCCCTGTGCTCATGTGGCCGTCACATCGTCGGATGGCGATGTCTTCCCTTGGCCCTTGAGAAGCACCGAGCTGTTAGTGGAGTGTCCACTTGGCTCTCCCTGGTGGCTCTGCCCTGGTGGTTTGCGGAGCCTGCTTCTGGGCCGGCCTGTCTGGTCACCTCCCACCTTCCAGTCCCGCAGGGAATGTGGAGCCAGGTGCCCAGTGCAGCGGGGTGTGGCTGGCACGTAGAGGGCCTTACCACGTCCCCAGGGCCCGGCACTGGCCACCCCTTCCCCTCATGCGTCCCCGTGAGTCCCCGCAGATCCCAGGCCCAAAGGCACACGTGCTCTCGGCCAGAGTGACCTATGTCTTCGATGGTTTTGCTGCATAGGTGAAGCTGAGCGGGAAGACGGGGCACCGGGCCGACGTGGCCCTGATCGAAGGCAGCCTCCTGGTGACAGCCACTGGGGAAGCAGTCCTCAGGTGGGTGCGCCAGACACTGGTAAAGACAGCACAGTCACATCAAACATGTAGAGCCCCAGGCCCGCAGGAGGGACCCCCGCGTTCAGAGGGCAGGCGAGCCGTCCCAGGGCCTGTGCCGGCGGGCGGCCGTGTCACAGACCACCCCTCTCCACAGACGCCGCTCTCCCACCTGGACAGGGCGCAGCTCATCCGAGATAGCCGCGGGCTGGTCGGAGCCCCTCGCCCGGCCGTTACTGTGCAGATTGAATGGAGTCCTCCACTGAGCGCCCTGCATGGACACGGACCCCTCATGGGCTTTCTCCTCCCACCGCAGGTTCTGGGATCTGGAGCGAGGAGAGAATTATGTGCTGAGTCCAGAAGAGAAGTTCGGTTTTGAAAAAGGAGAGAATATCAACTGTGTTTCTTACTGTAAAGTCAAAGGTGAGCTCTCTTGGCCTGCGGCTCCATCACGACGCCACCGTCAGGCTCACGAGCATGACTAGAAAGTGGCGGGAACACGTTGCTGTCCCACAGGAGGCCGGGGGTCACAGTGACAGCCTGGCCATGGTGGTTGAGATCCATTCCCTCCTGGAACCCCGAGAAGAAGGCTGGGAAGCGCCACGGGCACACACTCACGGGCACATGTGAACGTGCACAGGTGCAGACACTCACCTGTGTGCGTGCATATATGCAACATGCATGCGTGTACGTGTGCACTGCTCCCCACGGTCACACGCACTTACACACACTACGTACCACACGTGCGCGCACGCATCAGTGCACAGGACGGAGGGCCGGGGCCATTGTCGGCAGCGGGCAGGCCCCTGCTGGTGGAGGATGAGAGAGAGGGCTCAGCGTGTGTGCAGCTGACCCCCACGGCCGGCTGCAGCGAGTCCTGGACGGGTGCAGGCCAGAGGCTGCGGGTGTGGTGCCCCTGTCTCCCCGTCACCACACTTCACTCCTCCAGGACTCCTGGCCGCGGGCACGGACAGAGGGCGCGTGGCCATGTGGAGCAGAGTGCCAGGCCCCTGGAGCACCCGTGGGCTGGAGGGCAGAGACAGGTGGGCCCTGCAGACGCCCACCGAGCTGGAAGGGAGCATCACACAGATAAAGGTGCGGTCCGCAGGGCGCCAGGCAGCACTGCCCGGCCCATCTGTCTGTGTCTCAGCCTAAGGCGCGTGAAACGACAGCAAGATCTGCATCTTTAGTTCGTCCTCGCATCCTTCCATCACTCTCCTCTTGTTCTGTCTTCCTGACAAGCGGCTTGACTGAGAAATGTAAAATACCGGGTGATTTTCAGCACGTTCAGTTTTGGCCACCCCTGATCAATTCTAGAACATAGTTATCACCCCCAAAAGAAACCCAAACCCCTGAGCGCCCCCCACCCTGGCCTGGCCCCGGCAGCCCCAGCCCCGCCCTGCCTGTCAGTCCACCAGTCGCGCTGGCTCCTGGTGCGGACGGGGCACCTCCCTCTGGCGAGCTCTCGGCGTGCCCGTCATGAGGAGGCGGCTGCTGTCCTGCAAGGGGCACGGGGCGCTTCCAGCCCGGGGTGCGGCCCGCGCTCACGGTACCCCTCCCTGCGCAGTGGGGCTCCAGGAAGAACCTGCTGGCGGTGAGCAGCGAGAGCACAGTGGCTGTCCTCAGCGAGCGGGCCACCTCGGCGCACTTCCACCAGCAGGTGGCCGCGGTGCAGACCTCACCCAGCCTGCTGCACGTGTCCTTCCTGTCCTCGGGGTCCACACACAGCCTGCGCACCGACATGCACGTCAGCGGAGTGTTTGCCACCAAGGTGACCGCACGGGCGGGGCGGGGCGTGGCCGGCGGGGAGGCTGTGCCCAGGACCCCGTGGGCTGCGGGCCCCTGAGGGCCGGGCTGCTGGCAGGCATGTCACTTCCGGCATCCCCCCAGGATGCTGTCGCCATCTGGAATGGGAAGCAAGTGATGATCTTTGAGCCTTCGGGGGCCTCCTTACGAAATGCAGGTGGGACTCTTTCTGCCCATGTTGGGTGCCTCCAGTGGGGCGGGGTGCACAGGGCACACAGGTGGAGCCCTGTCGTCTTGCCGGGCCTTGTAGCGGGCGGTGCTGGGGCTGGCGATGCGCAGTCGCAGCCCAGAAGTGAGGCTGCATCAGCTTGACATCACGGTGCCTCCCATGGGAGGCCCGCCCGGCCCACACATGACCCAGAACCCCACCAGCCAGACCTGCCTGGCCTCTGCCATGCTCCGGCAGAGAGGCCCTCACCCCCGGTCCTCGGCATAGGCCCGTGAGGTTCCGGTAATGTGACCAGAGTCAGTGTTGAGCAGAAACATACTCGCCCACAGCCCTGGAGGCCACACCGGCCCTGTGTCCCTGGGCCAGGAGGAAGGCATCCGCGGCCCTCTCCTTGCAGAGGCTCCCGGAGGGGCCTCTCCAGCCTCCCGCCGCTGGTGCTGGCACCTGGGCTCGCTGGCGTCCTGCAGGCTCTGCTCATGGTCGTGTTGCTGCTGTGTGGTCACCTCCCTTCCTGCGGTCCCTGGGTCTTGGGGGAAGTCTGGTCTTCCCATCTGAGGACCTTTGTCTTTTGCCAGAGAAGGTCCCAGTCACAGGTTCCAGGGACGCAGGCCAGCTCGTGGAGTGTCCCTGCCCCAGGACTCGCCCACCTGCTCTTCACACAGTGCTCGGCTGGCCCATCCTGACCTCCCGGGACGTCACACTCGTTTGCTTCTCTTTTGCACACACTCCGGCTCTGCCTTGCCTTGTGCTGATAATTCCGGGGGAGGGATGAGTGTCCGACCCCAAGCTGCACAGCCAAGGTGCTTCTGTTCTGGTCGGAGCCTCAAGAGCCAGACAGCCAGAGCTCGTGGCTGCACCTGCTGGACGCTGGCTTTAGGGGACCATTGCCATCTGAAAAGGGAGGCCACCGGGGCAGGGCCAGACCACCCCGTCCTCTGAGCCCTGCGGTCCTCTGCCGGATGCAGAAACCATCCCCAGAAGCCGCTGTGACTGCTGCGGCCAGTACAGACACGTGTGTGCAAGGCTGCCTGAGCTCTGAGGAGCCAGGAAGGCCAGCGGACTTGCCGTGTGTGTCTTCACTGCAGGTGCCTTCCCATGTGAGTCCCCGGTGCTCGTGATGCACGAGGAGAATGTCTACACTGTGGAGCCGAACCGGGTCCAAGTTCGCACCTGGCAGGTAAACGCGCTGGAAGGGACTTGCGCCCGGCCGTCGGCATCTGATGCCCCTCCGTCGGCCGGAGCCCGCTGCGGCCCCAGGCGCTGCTCCACACAAACCTCGGGCCTGGGGGCCCCGGCCTGTCGGTGCGAACCAGACGTCACGCCTGGGTGCAAAGCGGGAGCATGTGCCCACTGGGACCCCTGCACCCCAAGGGCTGGGGACCGTCAGTCCAGGACACGTGTCCTGGCCGCCTCTCCCTGCACGTGGCTGAGGGTGAGGCTGGGGGAGCGACACGGCTGCACAGTGGCCCGTGTCCCCTCCTGTGGCGTGGGGCGAACCAGGCTGGGCCGGTGCGGCGCCTCGCCCTCTGCGGCTGCCACGAGGTTGCTGCGGTCGCTGTGAGGTCAGACGGCAGAGACGTATCCTCGCGGCTCAGGAGGCTGCGGATTGAGTCCAGCCACCGCAGAGTGGGCTCCGTGGCATCTCCCGCTGTGGCCGCACCTCTCCCACCGCCGCCGTCCCGCGGCCCCTCGCTGTGCACATCTGCTCTGTCCTCTAAGGACACTGTCTGCAGGAGCACTCGGGGTCACCCCAGGGGGCTCCCGGCTCACCATGCAGGCAGTGGCCCCTCTCGGGCCTCCTGGGCCACTCTGAGACGTCACACGTCGGCACACACGGGACGCCCAGGCCTGGCACGGTCAGAGGTGGGGACCAGCCGCCTGGTCTGCGCGCCCACGCGGCCGCCCCCGCTCTCTCCCAGGGGACTGTGAAGCAGCTCTTGCTCTTCTCCGAGACCGAGGGGGACCCTTGTTTCCTGGACGTCTGCGGAAACTTCCTGGTCGTGGGGACGGACACGGCTCACTTTAAAAGCTTCGACCTCTCCCGCAGGTGCCATTTCCGTCCGAATCGTGGTGTTAGTGGGGAGGTCGGGGTCGGGGGGCGAAGCTTGGGCGTCTGGATGTGAAGCTCAGCCCTTGCGGGGCAGCGCCCAGGCCGGGGCAGCGCCGCGTTGGAGCCGGCGCCTCCCGCAAGCCACGCACACAACACGCTGTCAGGCTGGATGCTCTGGCGAAAACCCAGCCCGCTGTGCGCGAACCGGAGCGAACGTGCAGGCGGGTTCCGTTGCGGCGGAGACCTGACCGCAGACCGTGCTGCGGCGTCAGAGCGCGTGCTGGCAGAGGGGCCACAGGACTGGGTGTGGACATGGCCCCAGGCAGGGCGCGGGGCACTTCCACGGGCAGGGGCAGGCTGGCGGGAGGGACCGCGGCAGAACTCTGCGGTCAGGAGTCCTGTAGCGCCGCAGGTGGGGCGTGTGCGTGGCACTGCGCTCCCAGCTGAGGGGGCCTAGGCCAGCGACGCCAGAGCACCTCCAACGACCCAGCTCCAACGGGACAGAGTCCCAGGGAGGCCACCCACCCTGGGCGCCTGCAGCCCTGAGAGGACGCACAGAGAGCGGGAGAGCATCCACCCCCCAGCACAGTGCTCAGACGCAGCCCCGTGTGGCCAGGCCATAAGTCAGTCCCCGCGGAGGGGACACGAGCGCCCTCTAGAGCAGAAGTGCAGGATTTTCTTGAAGCCCCTTCTTGCTGCCCAGGGTGGCCGGGCGCAGGGACATCCTCCCCAGGGGACGGGGCAGAGGCCAGGCTTCCACCAGCACTCTGTGCAGGAAGGCGTCTGCACGCTCGTGCGGGGGCGGGACGTGGGGAGTGACCGTGTGCCTGAGCCCGTGTCCCTGCAGGGAGGCCAAGGTGCACTGCGGCTGTAAGAGCCTGGCCGAGCTGGTCCCCGGCGCAGGTGGCATGGTGTCGCTGCGGGGCAACGCCAGCGGTGGCAGGATCAGCATCCTCCTGCGGCAGGTAGGCTGCCACCCCCCGCTGCCGCCAGGGCCCGTGGCCTGCGCCTGAGCCGTCCAGGCCTCGGGGGCCCAGGGCTGTGGTGCCAGCAGTGTTTTCCGTCCGAGGGTGGCAGGCAGGACCATGAGTGTCCTGGATTCTCTCCCTCCTCCCAGGCCGACAACACCCCTGAGTTTCAGATGTGCTTCTACGACGTGGAGATGGACACGGTGACCATCCTCGACTTCAAGACGGGGCAGATCCATCAGCGGGAGACGTCCTTCAGTGGGCTGGAGACAAAGGCGTGAGCGTGCTCAGTGGGCTTTGTGGAAAACCCAGCTTGACTCCCGCAACGTCCAGGCGTCCTTTCAGACCTCAGAGGGCTCCATGCTCCTCGTAGCAAAACCGAAACCGCGCTCCCAGCATTCTGGGTAGGCCAGAGCCTTTCCTCTGTTCCCGGCTCCCCGGCTCTGGCCACTGGGTGGACCCTGCATCCCGAGGTCTGTGCTGAGCGCCTCGGAACCCGGGGTCCCCATGCTCGGCACCAGGCAGGTAGAGAGCATAGTTGCAAAAAAGGATGGGCTCTCCTCGGGGACTTCGTCTGTGCGTCTGTGGTTCCTTCTCGGGAGCTCACAGAGCTGGAGAGCTGGACTCGGGCGAGGCGGCGAGGACGCAGGGGCCCCTCCTCCCTGCCGGCCACCTCGCCTCTCTCCAGAGCCCTTTCCAGAACCGCCTGCCACCTGCTGGCCCCGTCGAACACACGTGTCTTCACGTCTCACCTGGTCCAGCACTAGCCCCTCCTCAAGGTGTCCTCCGGAGTCTGCCACCACCTCGGCCTCTTCCCTCCCTGGCTGCTGGCCTCCAGGTCTAAAGCCTCAGGCCTGCCCCCTCTGGGACCTGGTCCTACTATCACTGCCTCTGTGCCCACACTCTCCCGTCCACTCTGCCTCTGTGGGGCAGCCCTGGGCCCTTCCTGGACCCTCTTGCTGGCTCAGCTGCCTGCCGCCTCTGCCTGGTCCCTGGCTCGTGGCCTCCTGCGGGCGGTGGTCAGACAAGGCTTGCAGTCCAGCAGTCCCCGATCCCACTGACCCCTACAGCCCGCAAAACATGGCAGCAGGGCCGCTGTCCCCCTGAGATGCCCACCGGGCCACCCCAGCTGGCCTCAGGCCCTGCCTCTCCCCAGGACCTTGGAATTTACCCACTTTCACCTGAGCGCACGGGGCCCCGGCGGGCACAGGCCACGTGCACGGTGCTGCAGAGCGGGCGGCCGGACAGCTGCCCGGACAGTCCCTGCCAGACATGCGTGAGGAGGCTGAGCAGAGGCCCTTTCCTTCCAGGAGCCATGCCTTTGTCGACAAGAGGCTGATGAACCTGGTGCCCGTGAGCCACTTCTGGGACCAGAGCGAGCCCAGGCTGTTTGTGTGCGAAGCCCTGCAGGAGGCGGCCGGGGCCCCCGGCAGCGCCCGCCCCACGGTACCTGCGCGTCTGGGCTGGCGGCGTGCTGCCGTGTTTGCGGGCGTCCTTAGGAAGTGTGTCCCGCTGCACCGCTCCCCGCGACCCCGCACGCGCCTGCTGCTTCACCTCCGGGGAACGGGCGGATACTGTGCTGCGGGCAGAGGGCCCTCCCACCTCAGGTTCCGTTCGCACCCTGGGGACCCGGCCTGAGCAGACCCCTCGCTCCTGCCACCACCTTCCTCGGCCCGAAGCGAGGCCTGTGCAGCCTCCTCCCTGCACCACTGACCCCAGAATTGGCTCACGGGCGCGTCCTCCCTCGCCACCACACCCTGGGCTTCGCAGGCCCCCGCGTGGGCTCTCAGGGCCCAGCCCCACTCCCCCCAGGGCCGTTCTGACTTTTGGAGCCTGTCCTTGCAGGACAGGCAGTGTCCTGGGAGAGCCCCAGTATCCGCGCTCCAGCCCCGACCCTCCCCACTCCCTGCGAAGGAGCAGCCAGAGCCTCGGGCCCTGTTCCGCCACAGGGCTTTCCCTCCCGGGACGGTGAGGGCCGGGGCCCCAGGACAGTCAGCAGTCACAGCCTGAGGGCCCGGGAGCAGACTGGCAATTCTGATTCTGAATGCCGAGCCTCACTGATGAGGAAGGAGGGGGCACGCTTGGAGCCCGCTTCAGACAGCAGTCTGCTGCCATCTGGGCCGGGGACACGGACCCCAGACAGAGGGCCCGGGGTGGTGAGAAGGCTGAGAGGCACGGAGCAGGGTGACTCAGCCCTGCTCCTGCTTCTGCGACCGTGCGGTGGAGTGGCCAGGCCCCGACGCGTCCCAGAGATGGTGCCTTGGGGCCTGCCCCCGGAAGCAGAGAAGCCATTGCTGACTCTCGTTTATGAATTAATCAATCTACTTTTTGAAAGAAGGAAAAAAAAAAATTTATTTTGTTTTAGTTGTTTCCCCGGCCCTGGGATGCAAACTCGGGTCCTTGGGGGTGTGGACACTGTTCCACTGGAGTTGGCTGGCGAGCCGCTCCTCCACCAGGGGCCGCCGTGCGCTGACCTAGACCAGAGTGGCCCCGCCGGTGGTGGGTGGTGGGCCATCTCGTAGGAGGCAGCCGTGCTGGGAGGGCCGCCGGCTCCCTCTGGCCCGTCCCCGTGTTCTGCGCCGTCCCAGCCTCACGTGGAGATGGGAGCTGAACACAGAAGAGGAACGTGCGGCCAAGCCAACAAAGACAGTGTCCTCCCTCCCAGGTGGACGTGTGGGTTCTGTCCCTCTTTGTTTCCGAAGAGCACGGCTTCTCGCTTCACGACAGCTTCCCCCGGCCTTCCGACTTTCAGACTCTCCTAGGGACGGAGGTCCCCTACTACTACTTCACGAAGAAGGTAGGAGGCCACAGGGCAGAGTGCAGGCTCAGCCGGCCACAAGCTGGATGGAGCGTGTCCTCGGTGTCCCCGAGGGTCCAGCAGAGGGCAGGGCCAGTGGCGTGCTCCTCTCAGGACAGGCTGCTCCCCTGAGGGGTCCCCCACTTTCCTGACTGATCCTCGTTCTGTTTCAGCTGCTTTTAAAACATACCCCTTCCTGTATTGCTGTGGCATGTTAGGAGCTGCTGAGGGCAAATGCGGTGCCCATCTCGCAGCCCGGCCGGGCCCCTGGCAGGTGCTGTGCTGACCTGCGAGTTAGGTCCACATGTGTCTCGCTGGGCCTCAGCGTGGGGTCATTCCCAAGGACAAGTTAGGAGAGTATCTGCCTTCAGGCTTGGGCTGTATCTCCTGGCTCCTGCGGCCAGCAGTGCTTGTCCTCTGAGGCCGAAGCAGAGCTGAGAGCTCGCGCACGTCCCAGCCGGGGCCAGAGCTACGCAGGCTGCGCCAGGGCCTGCAGGTGCAGAAGCCAGCAGGTGTGGCCTTCCGTCCTGGGTCCACCCAGAGCAGCCACCCTTCCCATCGGGGGTGCAGACTGAGGCGCCCTCCCTACACTTCTTTTTAAGGAAAGATGCAGCAGGAACGAAGGCGAGCAGGCAGGGAGAGGAGGAAGAAGCACTTATATTTTTATTTAGTTGTTCACTCTGGTTGACCCCCCTGGACCCAGGGTGAAACCCAGGGGGGTGTGGCTATGTCCTTCAGAGGCTGCTGACCCGGCCGCTGTCCCGCCAGGGGGCGCCCTGCGTGTCTTTGCTGTCACAGAAGAGAGCGGGTGGACTCCAGCCCAGGTGTTGGGCGTTTAGCATCAGGCAACTGAAAACCAGCCCTGACAGAAGCGCCGTTGTGACAAGCTAGGTGGCAGGGTGGGCGGGCAGCCAGGAGCACGCGGTGCCCCGGACGTCCTGAGTGCAAGCCTGCCTGGAAGCGACTGCTTGGGGTCGGGGGCCGGGACAGCCCCGTGGGCGCTGCGGGGTGCCCTGCGTGACACCGGGCACGGGAAGCCATAGCACAGCAGCAGTTTTCCCTAATTCTCCGCCTCAGCAGCAGCGCACAGCCTCCAGGGCGCCCCCAAGGGTCTCTGTACGGACAGGAGGGCCCGGGGCGTGGCCCTGCTCTGTGTCTGGTGGGCCCGTTCCCAACGGTGCCAGGCGGCCCGCCGCCCCCTGGGCCTGCTCTCCGGGTCAGGCCACAGGTCGGCCGGCAGGTGGGTGGGCAGCAGCTTCAGAGTCAGTGAGGAGCAGAGCAGGTTCAGAGCGGCGACTCGGCTGCTGGGCCATGAGGGTGGACACAACCCGACAGCAGTGTGTGCTCTGAGGACAGTCTCAGGATGCAGAAGGCTGGCACGGAGGGGGCGGCGCCCAGCCAAGAGCAGGGACGGCTCGGCCCCAGCGGGCTCCATTCACAGTGCCAGTTACAGCCCCTCAAGCCGGCTGCTGGGACCGAGGGGCAAGCTGCCGGACCAGACGCCCGGGCGGCTCAGAGATCACAGTGGACCCAGTGGTGAAGGGCGGCGTCCTGCCGGCCACCGGTCGCCCTCGAAGCTGTGTGGCCTTGAGGCGGAAGCTGAGCTCCTCCGCTGGCAGAAACAGCCAGTTGTGATGCCGCAGTGCGACCACCGCGTGTGGCTGCTGGGGACCCTCCCGCCAGGGCCGTGGTGGCGGACGGCGGGGGAGGGCCGGTTAGCAGCCGTGCACAGGACCTGACCACTGACCATGCCTTTGTCACTCAGCCGGGGGACGTGGACCAAGGTGACGGGCTGGACGCCGGGCACCACCACGCACCGCAGGTGGTGGGCAGGAAGGCCCTGCGAGACTTTGTGGGGCTGGAGGACTGTGACAAGGCCACGCGGGACGCCATGCTCAACTTCAGTTTCTTTGTCACCGTCGGAGACATGGATGAAGCTTTCAAATCCATCAAACTCATCAAAAGGTGAGGGTGGGGCCCACTGTGGCCGCCTGCACTCGCGCCAGGTGCCCGTGGCAGCGACTCCCCGGAGCGCACATCCGCATGCGACCCGCCGGCACACAGGCCGTCCACCTCAGCAGGGCTGTGTGGCGTTGCTGCTGCTTTGGGCTTGTTTTTAAGGGTTCCGGACACTTCTCACGCAGAAGGTCCGCAGTTGCCGAGTAGTCGTCATCCCCCCTGGGGGATGATGGCTCCCGAACAGCCGGTTCGATGAGTAAGTTCTGCCGGCCAGCTGTGCAGGGGTGTCGGTGTGCGCTCGAGGGCTGCCCGCTGCAGACAGGCCTGGGCAGTTCTCTCGAATGTCGTGCAGGTTTCATTTCCAGAGGGCAGGGACATGACAGAACGGGACTTAGGGAGAAGGAAGCCCCGGCCGCGCAGCCCAGAGGGGACCCAGCTCCCAGAGCACCTGCCCCCAGGCCCTGGCAGCTGGCAGAGCTTGGGCCTGTCCACCCAGGCCGTGGGGAGGTCTGACCGAGAGCCCATCCTTCTCTGCCGCCTTTCTCTTCTTTTAAAGGAAAAGTGCAGGCAGGCAGGACGTGGAGGAGGAAGCAGCATTTTTATTCTGTTTAGTTCATCTTGGTCGTCCCCCCCGCCCCAGGGACGCGAACCCGGGTCCCTGGGATATATGTGGGCTGTGCTGCCGGACGTGGTGGACCTGGCCATTCCTCCACCAGGGCCGCCTCGATGCTTTGCTTTTTATGTAAGTGTGGTCACAGAACTTTACTGACCACACGGCCAATTTTAGGACCTTACGTTTCATTTGCTTTTTTGATTTTTAATTTTTTTTTTCTAGACAGGGAGGAGAGAAAGGAAGCAGCTTTTTTTTAGGGAAGGAGGAAGTAAGAGGAGGACGAAGCACTTTTATTTGTTTGTTTTTTATTTATTTTTGTTCCACCCAAGGTCTCGACCTGGGTCCTTGGGTTTCAGTGCCTGGGCGCCCTTGTCTCTGCGCGGTGATGGGATTCGTGACGTTGTGCACGTGCAGTGGCAGTTACCGCCAACGGGGTCACTTGGTGGGTGACGGGGGCCGCCGGCCGCTGCTCTGGTATCGCTCCCGCACACGCTGTCTTTAAAGCCTGTCCGCTTGGACGTGTGGCAGGTTCTGGGCTCCTGGGCCCCGCGTTCCGGACAGTGCCCCGCGTTCTCAGCGCGGACGGCAGCGGCTAGAGCCCCTGCTGCAGGAGCCCCCCAGGGTTCCTCTGGCAGGGAGCTGGTGGCAGATTCCCGCCGGGCGCCTGGAGGCCCGTCCTCACGGGTGGACCCGAGTGCAGCGGGGGCGCTTCTGTCCTGTCTGGGGAGCCACTGCGTCTGCTCTGCCCGGAGGGAGGCTGGGCTGTCGGCCACGGAGAGGTCGAGGAACGTTCTGGGGGAAACCCGTGCGCGGTCTCTGGACATGGTCACTGCGGGGCAGTGTCCACAGTGTGAGAAGATGTGCGCGGCTCCCGCTCTGCTCCCGTCGACTCACGCTGGGGGTCCAGGGCAGGACGAGAGCCGGACCGTGAGCAAGGGCTTAGACCCAGGGGTGTCCCGAGCGTGTCCGCCCCCCGCGCTGTGGTCAGTGGCCGGGCGCAGCCCAGGTGTGGGCGTGCTCGAGGGCACCTCTGCCTCCGATGCCAGGCTGCCAGGTGTCCTCTCCCAGGGTGCTCCCGACACGGCTGCGGCGGCCCCTCCGGCGCCGGTGAAGGAGTCCCTGCGGGGGCGGCGCAGGTGGTGTAGGTGGGGGCGTGGGCGGCGGCGGGAGGTGGCCGCAGCCCATCTGCAGATGGCCCTGTTGGCCGGTCGTGTGTCGTGCCGCAGGGGAGGCCGAGCAGCCTCAGCAGGGCGACTCCACGTACTCGTTGTCTAGCCCGCGGCGGAAGCGGGCGGTCAGGGAGCGGCTGACGACGACCACTCGGGGCACCATGCAGTCTTCCCGCCGCTGCAGGACATTCCAGATGAGCGTGGCGGCCGCCAGCGTGGCCAGGAGGCAGGCGCCGATGTTCAGGTAGCAGGACCATGACAGGCTGGTGTAGGGGCCGACCCTGTAGAAGGTCACCAGCCCGATGACCAGCACGAAACCTGCGGAGGACAGGCAGGCTCAGAAAGTGGCCCAAGACGGACCTGCCCTCCTCTCTTGACCCTCCATCCCCCGAGTGGGCGACCCGCAGACGGCCTGGCGCCAGGCCCATGCCTTGGGGTCGTCGCCTCCCTCGGAGGCCACATAGTGGACAGTCCCCCGTAGTGACCATGTAACCCCTCACAGCGGTGGAGACAAGGAGAGGCCCATCCCATTTGCAGAGAACTCCGATTGGCACCAACACGTCCACATTCCCATTGGAGCTTTCCCGTCGGAAGCATGTGCTTTCAGGGTCCAGACCTGCACCTCTGTGGCCCCCTCTCTGGACTCGGCTCGCCCCGGCTCCTCTCCGTGTACCCGCCCTCCTCCCTGAGCCCGGGAGAGGCTCGTTCCGCCCGGGATCGGCGTGGCCCGGGCTGTGCGTGCGGCAGGACTCGACGCCGGGATCGCGGGCGCAGCGTGTGCCCCGGGGCTCCGTGCCGGTGCCCGCTCGCCGTGAGGGGAGGCTGCAGCCGGCCAGGCGGACGGGGCCGGGGCGGAGCAGGCCCGCCACGCGCCAGCTGCGGTTGAGGGCCCACCCGGCTGCCCCGGACTCTGGGCACCAGCACCACGCGGCTCGCCGTTCGATTTCCCACCTGGAGGCCGGCCGCCGCCGTTCACCGCCCTGCACTCTGTGTCACCCACCCACCTTGCAGCGCTGTCGCCCAGACGCCCATCCTGGGGTGCTGCTCCCCGCTGTGGAGGGCGCACGTGCCCAGTGCCCGACTGCCTGAGTCCTGAGGTGCGGGAGGAGGGTCTGGCCCGGCTGGCAGAACCCTCGCCGCCCCACCACGCCCATGTGGGGACCCTGTGGGCCCGTGTGGTGCAGGCTGTGCCTGACTCGGCCTCCCGGGAGGAAGCAGGGGACACCTGGTCTGCGCCCAGACTGAGAAGCGACCAGTGCTGTTACCTGTGGGCGTCCTCCGTGAGGACCTCTGCGGGCTTCTGCTGGGTTTGGTTTAACTGAGAGCACACAGTCAGAGAAAGGATTTGCTTCCCTAACACCAAATACGGTTAGAAAAGTCTTCTCTGGCGCCCCTCGTGGAGCAGCGTTTGAGTCCATCACTTCCTAAGGAGCACAGACCACAGACCCTAGATTCCAGTCCTGGGTCTGGAGAAAACCACCAGTGTGATCAACTAAATGGAAATAAATTCTTCCTCCCCTCTCTCCTGCCTCTCTGCCTGCTCACCTCCATTCCTGCCTGCAGCTCTCCTTGAAAAAGAAAAGCCCTCTCATGTACCAGGACGACACAAAGAACCTTCTGGAACAGCGGGGTCTGCACAGGGCCTGGCACAGCAGCTGCGTGCTGGGTGGTGGTCGTCCACTTCCTGGCCAGCACAGTGGAAGGGAACTTCCCCGCGTGCCCCGTGCAGCAGGAGGATGCCATGGAGACAAGACCGCAGGGCTGGGCGCCCTGGGCTGCCGTGGCCCTCCAGGCCAACCCCTCCCCGCGGCCTGTCCGCTCCGTCCCAGCCAGGCTGCCAAGATCCCTTCCTCCTCAGCCTTGACCCCGAAGACTTCTCTCCCGAGACTCGTGGTGACACTAGCTGGTCTGGAGACACGTCTGAGGGAGGGTCGTGGCAACACAGTCCTGAGCGTGGAGCTGGTCCCTTCCCACCATGTCCCCACAGCAGACAGCCCTTTCCTGCACGGTGAGTCAGCGCGGCCCTTCCTCCCTTCCTTCCTGCTGCTCCCCGGGCACCGGGCCGCCACAGGCCGCTTCGAGGGCCAGCCCGGGCAGGGGGCGCCCCACTCAAGTCTGCGTGACGGCTTTGGAGCAGAGATGGTGGCTGCAGATGTCCCCACAAGGGAGCCGGATGGTGGCGCCCGCGGGGAAGGAAGACGCGGCGTGGTCGGATGGCAGGCTTGGGAGGCAGCTGCTGGCGCCTGGCACAGAGTGGTCCTCGACAGAGAGCGGAGGGTGCCCAAAGGACACGTGCGGCCCTGGCCTCTGAGGACAGATGGGTGTGCACAGGGCTCGGAGCTCGGGCCTCAGACCCAGGTGCGGAGCTGTGGGACTTGGCAGGAAGGGGCCGCCCGGAGAAAGCCGAGCTCCATCCACACTCAAGCCGGCCCTGCGCAGCCCCACAGAGCAGTTCAGTCGAGGAAGCTTCCCAAGCCAGGCAGCCTCATGAAGAGCTGCCCGTCTGCAAGGCCGACGGGTGGGTCCCTGACCAGCTCCAGTGGGTCTGAACCGGCAATGACATCAGTGTGGAAGGAATCCGCAGAGACAGTGTGATCGCTCGAGGCCGATGGGCCCCGTGGCCAGTTTTCAGCGGAAGGTCACTGGTCTGGACGTCGGAAGGACTGTGCTCTTCCTCAAGGTCCCTGCTGGCACCTGGCTGTCTGCAGGTGCTGACGGCCTCTCCTCGGGTCCGGGGCTCCAGGCTCAGGGCCCTGAGTTCTGATGAGGACTACGGAGGAAGATCCGGAGACCCAGAGCTCTCCCGTGGCCGTCCAGCAGGGACCGGCAGGGTTTGGGCAAGCAGGGTGACTGAGGGGCAGGTGTCCCCAGAACAAGGCTCAGTAGCTGACGCGGAGAGCTCCCCTCCCTGCTTCCAGGCCCTGAGGAGCTGAGGTTTCCGCCCCCCTGCCCCAGCCACTGCCTGCAACCCCCACTTCAGGTGTCCCTGCGTCCAGAGGCTGAACTGACCTTTGGCCCTTCCTAGGTTGCCCCTCTCCTGCACGCACCCAAAAGGGAGGAGCGGCAGGTGGGCGGGTGCCAGGTCCCAGCACTCCACCTCTTGAAGTGGAAAGGGCATGGCAGGCTGAGGTGTCCCCACACCAGGAGAGTGGAGGGCCCTGCACTTCAGCACAAGGCGTACTCCTCCCAGGGTCATTCTGCTTTCGCAGGACACCTGCTGTGGGGCGGGAGGGCTGAGGACAGCGAGGAGCAAGCTCAGCTTTACAGAAACCCCTCAGCCAGGCGCTGGGATCGCTGGTGGGCAGGTGCAGGGCTGAGCCGCCATGCGGGGCCGTGTTCACTGCCGCTGTGTGGTGTCCTTGGAGCCGACACAGGCGCCAGACCCCGCTATAGACCCCGCCTGGTGTGCCTGGCTGTCCCTGCTGGTCCCCAGGTCTGGTCGCCATGACCCTGCTCCTATGAGCATCTTCCCGGCCAGCCCACTCGGCTGCATAACAGGTAACAGCAGGCATTTCCTCCCGGACAGGATTTCCTGGCGCCCTCCCGTCTCTCCCGGCTGTTTAAAGCGTGGAGCACAGGAAAGAAACCTCGCTCTAAAATTAGCTGGAAGAAAGGCCCATGCCGGCCTCACTGTTTGTCAATGGACACGTCTAAACAGGGCCAAGTGCATTTCCTTTCTGGGCAAAACAGACCTGTTGGGAATGATGTTTGGACGCCACAGGGGAGGCAGCTCAGAGGCGGGACAGACTGTCCAACAAACGCCACCGGGCGCTATGGCCTCGCCGGCCTGCCTGCCAGGCACTGGGCGGCGCCCGGTCCCTTCACCTCAGCACCCTGCCACCTGTGAAGTCCAGGCGTCCCCACTGCTCCTTGTTTTGGGAAACAACAGTGTTTGTTTTGAAGAGTCTGCAGGAAGTAAGATGCATTTCTCCCAATAATTCTAAAAAAAGAGTCTCACGTCAAAAGACATTTCAGAAAATGATGATGGCCAAGTCTCCCAAATGGGAATGTCTTTTTAGAACCAAGAATTCTTAGTCTCATTTCTTTAATGCCATCAGAAACATCTGCTTTTAATCCAACTCTTCCAATCACGTTGTCAAAACCTTTCCCTGCCTTTAAGGCAGTGGTTCCAGGGGCTGGTGAGGAGTCGCTCGTTTCCGGGAGTCCGAGGAAGCCTTCCGCGCCAGGCCCAGAGGGCGAGGGCTAACGGGGGCGAAGGCACCCCGTCCTGCCGCAGCACTGACTCGGGTTCCCCTGGAGGGGCAGGCATTACCCCAGCTTTGCGGTTGGGTGAACTGAGGCATGACATCACCGAGATTCAGACCCAGCCCCTGGATGCCACACCCCGTGCGCTCCTCCGATGTCTGGTGCCTGGCAGCCCTCGGGATGCCTCACGGTGCTGTCGGGCCGGGGCCTCTGCCTCTGTCCAGCTGCAAGAGGAACGATTCCTGCTGGACTTGCTGGCCTGTACCCACGTGGGGCAGGCAGGGCTGGGCGGCCACCTCGTGCCCGCCCCTGGACGGGGCCGTGGCGTGGCGGTTACCCCAGGTTTCTGCGACGGCAAAAGGACTGAGCCCGGAGAGCAGTGATGGGGGGCGCGGGCGCCCCTCTGCCCCCCGGGGCAGCTCCTGGGGCTGCCGCCCCTTGTGCGGACCATCCGGAACCTTCTAGGCCTCGTTTTACAAAGCTGCTGCCACTCTCGGTTTGGAAGACCACGGGCATCTTCACAGCCTGTCCCACAAGAGGCACTGTGGTTTCCAGAATGTTCCGAAGAGGCTGGGTCACCGATGCCCAGACCTGGCTGCTCCGTGGTCCCGCGTGGGCGCCAGAGGCCGCGTGAGGGCACGACTCGGTGCTGCCCCTCTGCTCAGCAGCCCGCCCGGCCGCACCCTCCGACACAGCGCCAGCCCAGGGCCCGGGAGCCCAGCAGGGGAGGGCCGCACCTGCCCTGGACTCGGGGGCACCGCGGGACGGGCCAACCCACTCAGTGGATCCACGGCCCCAGGGCCATCCCTGAAAGGCAGCACCCGCCCCTGGGTACTTACTCGCCAACTGGAAGGCAGCGGCCATGGCCTCCTCCCAGCACTGGGAATCGGGCGGCAGCAGGGGCAGGCCGGTCAGCCCCAGGACGAAGGTCAACTGGCCTGCAGCAAGCGCAGCTGTGGCCACCAGGTTGCAGGCACGCATCATGTCGAACTGCACTGGGGGCGAGAGAAGAGGGCGGTCAGCGGGCCGGGGTGAGAGGAGAGGGTTGTCGGCAGGCCAGGGAGCAGCCACGGAGCACTGTCCCGGTTTGCTGGGACCCTCCAGCGTCTGCGACCCCAGCTAACCTGTTGGCCCCGGGCAATCCAAGAGGGCTTGTCTGGGTCCAACTTCAGGGAGGGCAGAGCAGGGTCCACATGCCTCTGCCACGCCAGCCTGACCCCGGGCGCTCTCCTTGGACAAGAGCCTCGGGCCACGGCCGCAGAGAAAGCCTGTCTGTGCCACTCGCCAGCAGGCCTCCCACTAGGCCAGGACACCGGAGCTCAAGGGGCTCGCAGTCCCCACCCTGCCCTTTCCCGATGGGCCTGCTCCAGCCTGGGGGAGCAGTCAGCACCAGTGGGACCCGCCCCATCATGTCCGGGAGCTGCCTCTGCACTGCTGGGCGCACAGTGAGCAGCTCTGCCCTCTCGGGAAAAGTGACCCCACTTTGTCTTCAGAGGAACCTCAGACCCATGACTGGCGCCTGGACCCTGCTCTCCTCTGCACCCTCGAGCCCCAGAGACCAGAGTGGAGAGTGCCTGGCTCCTGGCGCCAGTGGTGGGCCGGAGAGCGGAGGAGAGCGGAGCAAGGGCGGCAGAGAACGGGCGCCAGGCGTGCGGGTCTGAGGGACCCACCCCCGAGGCCGGGCCCTCGAGCCGGGACCTCACTGGCTGCTCCCGGCCCCGGGGCACAACTGGCCGCATGCCTTCAGGCTGAGACCACGGACTCCAGGCCGACGTGCCCCTCACACCGTCCGCGGCCCTACCTCTACACAAGCCACGGCAGGCTGCTGACCCCGGAGGGGCTAGAATCCGCCAGGTGGAACTGATCGCAGAGATGCGGGCGCAGAGCTCAGGTCCTTGACAGCACGAAAAGCCTGCCCAGTGTCCATAGTTCAACTCTGAGGCAAGGGGAGGTGTGTCTGGGTGCGGGCAGTGTGGCCGCCAGCCTTCGCCGGCCCTGGTGGGCCCAGGCGCCGCGATGCCTGAGATGTCACGAGCGCGTGAGGACCACGTGCTCTCGGCCCGCCTCGCATCACTGCCGCCCGCATGGCTCTGCTGCAGGTGCGGAGCCCTTTCTTCAGTGTGTCCCAGCCCTCCCCCGGGGACTCGGGTCTCTGGTCACTACCTAAGGGCAGGGGCTTCGCGGGGATGCCCCTCGCTTTGGAGAAGGGGCTGAGGGTGCCTCACGGAAAGCTGGAGGACGCAGAAAACTCGGCCAACCTGGTGGGTGGGCCTCTCTGGGAGCCAGGGGAGGACTCCGTGCTCAAGTGTGTCCCCAAGCCCAGACCCCTCATGGGGAGTAAGTCCCCACACCACAGGGGACCCGCGGGGACAGCGGAGTCCTCCTCCTCTGCTAGGACGAGGTGCTGGCCCCTGCAGCGATCCCGGTGGGCCGAGAGGCCGAGTGCCAGTGGCGGGAGCGTATCCGCTTCCCCTGGCCCAGAACTGCAGGACCTCCTGGCTCGGGCGGCCGGCGGGTGGTGTGTGCCCTCGTGCCCCCGGCAAGACGCATTGGCGGTTCCACCAGGACTGCCCGCTGCAGCAGGGACGCACTGTGGTCACCACGTGGGCACTGTGAGCACTGGCCGGCTGTGTGGCCTCCAGCTGGCGGGTGGGTGCCACCAGGTGGGTCTGACTGCTGTGCAGGGGTAGCTGTGCCGGACGAGGCCCCAGTGCTTCACATCAGTGTGGCCCTGAGGCGCGCCCACCAGGAGCCTGGCTCTGGGCAGATGTGATTGGAGGCGGTGAAGGACTGGCGCTGGACGGCCATGCTCTGGGACGGACAGCTCTCTACAGCTGGTCCAGGAGCATGGCCAGTAGCCAGGGGACAGCGGGAGAGCTCAGGGAATGGGCTGCTGCGGCTACATGGGGAGGGACGGCTGTGGGCACCGGAGCCTGTGTCCTCAGGCCAGAGGCGTCCAGGCCTCAGCAGTGGGGCACAGGGGAGGCCTGGGGGCTGGGGAGCATGGAGTGGGCTCTGGGAGCGCGGCGGGGCACCCCAGGACGCACAGGCGCCCTGAGACCAGTCCTCTGCGCCCCGCCCCGGGCCCAGTGCTCTCGCCTCACGGCCTCTGCACAGGCGGGCGGGCAGGCGGGCACTGCCCAGGCGGGGACAGTGGCGTCTGAGCCCCCAGCACGTCCCCCGCCGTGCCGCCTAAGGTCTCTGGGTCAACCCAGCAGGCATTTAGCAGAAGCGCAGTCGCCCCCGAGTTCCCCTAGAGAACGGGGTGTGATGGGGGTGCAGCCTGGGAGGCTACCCTTGGTCGTCCTCACGGTGAAGAGCGGCATCCAGGACGGCTTGGGGGACACTGAGGTGCAGGGGTCTCTGGTCCCCAAGCCCCCTCACACACCCAGACCGTGCGTCTCGCAGTCACGCCTTGGGACCCGCGGGGTGGGACTCCGGTGGGGACAGACAGCAGCGGCTCCTCCGGCCCCACCCACAGGCGGCCCCCCCGGCCCCCCCTGCGCCGCACACACAGCAGCCAGAGACCCCAGGTCTCACCTGCAAGCCTTTAGAGCTACGCATCACAGCAAAGAAATGCCCACTCGGCCACAGAAGGGCCGGGGGCCGCGTGGCCCCGGCTGCACCGCCCTGGGGCACGGCGGGCTCCACCAGAACGCACCCCAGAGGAGACAGAAAGCCCCACTCACGTTTGACGGTGCCGCGGGACTCCTGGAAGCCGGCAGCCTCGGAGCCCCAGCCCAGGGCCTCGCACTCCCGTGCGTCCTGCCCGGGCCGCGCCCCGGCGCTCGGGCCTCCGCGGGGCCGGTCCACTAGCCAGCAGGACCGCCACAGCCCCACGCCACGCCTGCGCCCGTCTTCCAGCGTCTGGTGCACCCAGTTCGGGGTGAAGGCCGCCACGTTGTTGAGAATGAGGGAGACGAGGGCCACCAGAGCCGCAGCGGCCACCAGCTTCTGGACAGTCATAGCTGACTGCAGGGCCGTGTGCGAGCGGTGCTGAGCGTCCCCACCCTGCTCCGCTGGCTCACCAGGAGAAGGAGCACTGCCGGGCCGGCTGGAGGGCATGACCACTCACCCTCGGGCACGGGGGCGCTCACGGCCCCCCTCCCTGCCCCCCTGCCCCTGCAGCAGGGCCAGGCCTGAGCTGAAGCCCACGGGGCCAGGAACAGCACGGCCCATCCCAGGGAGGGCGCGGGGGCTCCAGCCAGAGTCCTAGGCCTGAGCGTGCCGTCTTCCTGGGAGGTGAGGCCGGCGGGCTGGGCCCTGTCCTGCGTGTCAGCTGTCACTGGAACAGGCGGCACGTGGTGTGGCCTCACTCTGGGCAGTGGCAGCAGAGCCGGCAGGGAGCAGCCCAAGCCACGAGGGCCTCTTAGAAAGCGGAGGCTGCAGCGGGCGCCAGCGTCTGGTCCCCGGCAGAGAGGAAATGGTTGTTTTGAGGCTGTTTTCGGTGAGCGGGAGGGCGTAGCCAACGGCAACGAATAGCAGCCAGACGCCGACAGGATGTGCTTCCTGATAGGAAAGGGGGCTCCCAGTCCTGCCGAGCCCCCCACCCCCACCCACAGCCCCTGCCACTGGGAGCCTGGCACAGGTACTGGGCGCCCTCCCACCGCCCCAGGAGCCTGTCACTCCCAGGAGCCATGGTGACCCTGGGGGGCAGATGTGGAGAGAGACCCCTGCCCCACCTCCCAGCCCAAGCAGAGCCTCTGATCAGGCCTCCACCCCGAGGACGGGCCAGTGTGGTTCCGCCTGGCCGAGCGCGCTGTTGCTGGGCAGGCCCGGTCATGTCCACCCCCAGGTTCCTGCCATCTCAGCCGCAGGCAGACAGCTTGGCTGCGCTGCTGCTGCTCTGCCCAGCCTGTCCGTGAGCCCCTCCCGCTCCAGAACTGACCCTGGGCGCTAGGGCACAGCCACGCCCAGTGCAGGCAGCCCCTCACCCATGGGAAGGGAAGTTGTGTCAGAAGAACTGGCCTCCCAGCCCTGCGCCATGTGCCTGGGCACCCAACAGGGCCCTGTGTCCCAGCTGGGGACAGGCTGCAAGGCCAGAAGGCAGGGCGCTGGGAACCGGACCCACGGCTCCAGGGAGCGCCAGCTGATCTGAGTTCCCCGCTGCCTCCCAGCAGACACACCAGCTGCGTCTGCTCACCTCCCACTTCCCTAGGCAGGTACCACAGCAGAGGCGTCCTGGGGCAGACGCCCCTGCCGCACGCACACCACCCCCCCGAGGACCAGCGCTGCGGACACGACAGCCCTGAGCACAGTCAGCAGCTCCCCGAAAAGTTTCCTTAAGTGCTCTCGTCAGAAGAGGATCAGTTTCCCTCCTGATTTACAGTCACTTATTTTTGAGTAGTTTTTGTCTAATTTCCTATAAAAAGCAAACCGTGGTTTCAGAAACAGGAACGCACGCCAGCCACGGCCCTGGGTGGGTCAGCGTTCCTCCAGCAGGGGCCCCCGGGAGTCCGCTGTCCTCCCAGCCCTCGGGGGAGTGGGCAGCTGGTCTCTAGCAGCATTTGTTAGGGGCCCTGTCCTGCCTGGGGAGCTCCCACCCCAGTGTTCCATGTCTGGTCCTGCTGGGGGGCCAGTGAGCTGCCCCACCCACCTGACACCCTCTGGGAACTTAGCCACCAACATTGGCAGCAAGCACGAAGCTGCTGGCCCCATGGCCCCACGCCCGGGCCTCGAGGATGAAGTGCAGATGTGGGCGGCGCGGGAGACAGGAAGTTCCCAGGACCGTGGCTTCTTGGAATCCATGCCAGACATGCGGCGCGGACTCCAGAGCGCCCCACTCCCCGGGAGGAGCAGTGAGGCTCGCTGTGGGGGACGCGCCCCTGCTTTCTCCTGCTCTGTGCCCACGGCCTTGTCTCGGGGCCTGGGGCGCACCTCTGTGGGGCCGGCACGCAGGAGGCTCGGCTGCCAGGGCCGGCCGTGTCAGTTGTGTGTTTTGCAAACCAGGCGGAGGCCGAGGAGAGGCCAGAGGCGGAGAACCCTGCCCTTAGGGAGAGCCCCGGCTCCACGGTCCACCCAGCCGGCGACCCACGGGGTCAGGGAAGCTGGTCAGGGCGGCAGGCTGTCCTTGAGCCATAGGGCAGAGGGCCGTCTGACAGAAGGCTGAGGGCAGGGTTCTCAGGTGCCAGGCTTACCCCGGGCCCCCAAGGCTGTTGGCTTGGCTTCCCAGGTATGAGCCCCCGATGCCTGCAGCTATGCCTGTGATGGCACGTGTGCCCGTGTGCACGGCTGCGGGTGTCTGACAAGCCCATCTGCGGGTCGGTGTGCATGGACGGACAATCTCTGGTCCCATGACAGCATCAAGCCTTCCGAAGCTCACATGAGCCTAGGACCTGTGGGTGCGGGGACGGAGACCCTCACTCAGTGGAGTGTCCCGACCCTTCACCCCTGAGCTCCCCGAGCCCCAGGCATGGGCACGAGCAGGACAGACGTGTGGCCCCTGCTTCGCATGCTGGCCACCCCCAGCAGGCCTTCGCCTCCCATTGGCACACGGTGCCAGGCAAGGGTGCACCGAGCCCCCAGCTCCCCAGTGTGACCCCTGACAGCTGGGCGATGTGACAGGCCAGCCCTTCTCCCCACAGTGCCGCCACCGGACAGGGCCCAGGGCCACTGTGGGGCCTGTGGGCAGAGCCAGGGGAGGCGGGCACGCTGCAGAGGGCCCTAGAGGGGCTGCCTCCCAGGTCAGCAACGCACGTGTCTCCTGGGAGCGGCGGGTGGGGCGCTGCTCACAAGTCGCCCGGCCCTGCGCCGCCGGCTGCCGCACGGAGGCTCATGGAGCACCCTCTGCTGTAGCGAGGCCGTCTGGGAGAACATGGCCCGCATGTGCGTGAAGACCCAGCGTCTGGATGTAGCCAGAGTGTGCCTGGGGAACATGGGCCATGCCCGCGGCGCTCGGGCCCTGCGTGAGGCTGAGCGGGAGCCGGAGCTGGAGGCACAGGTGGCCATGCTGGCCATCCAGCTGGGTATGCTGGTGAGTGGCGGGCGGGACGGCTGGGCGTGCTGGCGGGCGGCGGGCGGGGGCCAGGCATGCGGGCAGGCGGGCGGCGGGCGGGGCATGGCGGCGAGCAGGGGCTGGGGTGGGCGGGGCAGGGCAATGGGTGCGTGCTGGTGGGCGGGGCATGGTAGTAAGGGCTGCTGGTGGGCGGGGCGTGCTGGCGGGCGGGGCATGGCAGTGGGCGGGGCGTGCTGGTCGGCTGGCCAGGTGGGCTCAGGAGGCGGCTCGGAATGTGTGCGCTAGGCTGGGCCCTTTCGTTGTATACCACCGAACCCCCAAACTAGTTCTGCTCGAAAGGGGTCCTGGGAGCCCCGTGACCTCTGCCGACCTTCTTGGCCATCTCCTGCAGATGCGCTCGCCCCCGACCCGCCCGGTCACGGTCCACGCCAGGCAGCTGGATGCCGAGTGGGGACAGGCGGGAGGGCGCTGGGGAGGCGTGCACGCGGGCCGCTTCGAGAGCCTCCCGTGGGGTCCTCCCTGAGGCCCCGCAGAGACCAGCAGGGAGGCCAGACAGCTCGCTGGGGCTGTATGTCTCTGGTGCCTCTGTACCACCTCTGTCCTCGGCGCCCCCGGGGCCCCGCTTCCTCAGGAGGACGCTGAGCAGCTGTACCGGCGTTGTGGGCGCTACGACCTCCTCAACCAGCTGTACCAGGCGTCCGACCAGTGGCAGAAGGCCGTGGAGGTGGCTTCCCTGCATGACCGCGTGCACCTGCGCACCACCTACCACAGCTACGCCCGGCACCTGGAGGCCAGTGCTGACCGCGGCCTGGCCCTCGGCTAGTGAGCGTGCGCGGGCGGGCGGCGCTGCGGCTGTGGGGTCTGGCCCAGGGAGGTTCTGAGCTCTGTGGTCAGCCGGTGGGGTGCTGCCCACCGCCCTCTCAGGTCTCACCGAGTCCCCCGGGTGCAGCTGTGGGTGAGCCTGGATGGTACCAGGCCCCTCTTTCCTCTGCAGCTACGAGAAGTCGGACACCCACCGCTTCGAGGTGCCCCGGATGCTGGCAGAGGACCTGCTGTCACTGGAGCAGTACATCAACAAGACGGAGGACAGGTGCCTGCTGCGCACGGGCTTCCCGAGGTCACGGGCTGGCGGCGTGTCCCTGGCGTCTCGGAGCGGGGCCCGGACACAGCGGGGGGTGACAGATGCCTGGCCAGCCTCCTCCCGGAGCGGCACCACGGGCACGTCGGAACCCAGGGCGCCGGGACTGAGCGCATGGGTCCCCGCAGGGCCCTGTGGAGGTGGTGGGCGCAATACCTGGAGAGCCAGGCTGAGATGGAGGCGGCGCTGCGCTACTATGCGCTGGCCCAGGACGCCTTCTCGCTGGTCCGCATCCACTGTTTCCAGGGCAACATACAGAAGGTGAGGTGGCACCCGCGGGGGGCGGGGGCGGGACGCTGGAGACGCCTGGCTCTGCTGTCTCCGCAGGCTGCAGAGATCGCCAACGAGACGGGCAGCTGGGCGGCATCCTACCACCTGGCGCGCCAGTACGAGAGCCGGGAGGAGGTACAGCAGGCCGTGCACTTCTACACGCGGGCGCGTGCCTTCAACAACGCCCTCCGGCTGTGCAAGGTAGGCGGGGTGGCTGGGGCTGAGGGGTGAGGCCACGGTCCCTGTCCAGGGCTCCCAGCACCTCCGTGTCCGCCCACCACGGCTCACGGCCTCCAGAAACAGACATCCCAGGAAGCCGCTGGCCTCCTCCTGAGCTCATTTGGGCCCAGACCTCACTCCTGAAATGCCCAGAAGGTGGTCGCCACACACCAGGCGGTGCCTGCTGTGCTAAACTAGGTGGGGCTCACAGTCCTGGGCACGGCTCATCAGACAGGGACGCTAGAAATGCACTTGATCCTGCGGCAGCCCCGTGTCAGCGAGACCTGGGCTCACGGGTGGCTGGGGACCAGCCTCAGCACCCTCCCCCGCAGGAGAATGGCCTGGACGACCAGCTCATGAACTTGGCCCTGCTGAGCTCCCCCGAGGACATGACCGAGGCCGCACGCTACTACGAGGAGAAGGGCAAGCAAGTGGACAGGGCCGTCACGCTGTACCACAAGGTGAGGCCCGGCCCCGGGTGTCAGGCGCCCGACGCCAGGGTGGCAGCTCAGGGCTGTGCTGCTGTCCGCAGGCCGGCCACTTCTCCAAGGCCCTGGAGCTGGCCTTTGCCACCCAGCAGTTTGCGGCCCTGCAGCTGATCGCTGAGGACCTGGATGAGCGGTCGGACCCCGCCCTGCTGGCCCGCTGCTCCGACTTCTTCCTGGAGCACAGCCAATACGAGAAGGCAGTGGAGCTGCTGCTGGCGGCCGGGAAGGTAGGCCCTGCGGGCAGCGCAAGCTCGCTGTCCGGCTCTCCGCACAGCACTAGCCGCTGGGAGCGCTCACCGTTCCTGCCTGTGGTGAAACACACGGCATGGGCTTTACCGTCTTAGCTGGGTGCGTTCTGTGTTTCGGCTTTTGAGGAAGAAGGGAGGGAAGAATCATTTTCAGTTCATTCATTCATCCTGGTTGTACCCCGCCCGGGTCTCAAACCCAAGTCCCTGGGCTCTTCTGGGCTCACGCCCCAGCCGCTGGCTTAGTGCCTGAGCCAGCGCGGTGCCCGTGGTGTTCTCAGTGCACAACTCAGCTCCCAGGGGCAGGCCACTGTCTGCAAAGCACTCTTCTTGCAAAATTGAAGCCCACCCCTCCCCGCCCCTCCCCAACCACCTTCTGCTTTCTCTGCGTACGAGGCTCCCCAGGGCGCTCATGGCCTCTGTCCCTCACGGGCGCTGTGTCCCCAAGCTGCGCCCAGGCGGTGGCTATCGACGGCTCTTCCTTTTGGGGCCGAAGGAGCCATGCGTGGAGACCTCCACCAGTAGTGATGCTGCCGCGAACAGCAGGGCAGAGGTGTCTTCCGAAGACCTGCCCAGGCTGCTCTTCGACTCTTTCATGCCCAGAAGTGGAGTTGCTGAGCCCGCTGTGAAGCGTTCGCTTGGGAGCTCACACTGGCTCTGCAGAGGCTCCAGGCCCCTCGGCCTGCCCACGCACCGCTGTGAGGCGGCCGTGCCCGCAGGCATGGGCACTGCTCATCTTGAAGTGGGACAGCTCCCCTCCACGACAGCGGAGCTGCAGGAAGCGCCGACCCGACAAGCCAGCCTGTCCGGCTGAAGACCCCGCGCCTGCGGCCAGATCACGGCGCCGCCCTCGGTGCTGGGCGGTGCGAGAGTCCCCGAGCAGGTGGAACAGCGAGCGCGCCGTGTGGTGGGCTGGACAGACCCAACAGTGACTTTGGTCCCAAAGGCCACAGACGTGACCCAGTGTGAGGCTTGTTCCGCGGGACTCTTTTCCTCTAGAAGAACAGATTCTGGCTCCCCAGTAAAGACCGGAACGCCAGGACATTCAGGAATCTGGAAAAGATGACAATGGGGCACCACAGGAGAGTCTGCGTCTGGTGCGTGGCCCACCACAGACATGGGACGTGCTGGCACCCAGCCGTGCCCTCGGGGAGAAGCTGGAGCTCACGGCAGTGGGCCAAGGCAGATCCCCTAACCGACACGACGGGGCAGCCAGCAGGAGCAGCGACCCACAGCCCACCACGGAGCTGGCTCCAGGGCGGAGGGTCGGCCTGGCCACAGAGCTGCAGGATCCACCGGAGCCGTGTCACTCACCCGAGGACCGACAGCCTCAGCCAGACAGGAATTTGAGCAGCACACGGGAAACACCACACCGTGCGGTGCAGGCGCGGGGGGGCCGACCATGGGGAGCACAGGGAGCTGGGTTCGGAAACGAAAGACAGGAAGAGAAATAATAAAACGGGGGGAAGTATATTCTACCAGTATCCTCAAAGGCTGGTTTCCTTAAAGATGGAGCTCCTGTAAGTTGCTAAGAAATTTACCGACGACTCAGGATAAAACTATGTACAGTTTAGTATAAAAAAAGATATGGATGCTCTTGAGTATGAAAGGCTTGGTCTTGTCCTAATTAGAAACAGATGGGAAATCAGAGGGCCCCCACAACATGGGGGTGGCCTCGCGGGGCAGGGGCACAGCAGGCACTGCCCGTCGGGCTGGGCCCTGACCACGGGGCCCCGGTGCACAGGGCTCTGAGCCGCCAGACAAGGCCACGTGGACGGACCCACAGCCGAGTGAGTGCAAACAGCACCCTGCGTGCGGGGTGGACCCCTCCAGGGATGCGAGCGTTCACCCGTGCTCTTAGAGAGGAGCCGGCCGGAAGGAGGGCCAGCGGGCAGGCAGGCGGCAGAGAGGAAGAAAAGCACTTCATCTAGTGGTTCCTCTTGGTGGTCCCCCCACTCCCCAAGACGCCCACCCGCCGGGTCCTGGTCCTGGGGTGTGGCCTGTGCGTCTCAGGAGGCGCGGCCCCCTCCGCCCCCCAGCAGTGGGCCAGTCAGAAGGCCACAGAAACACAGGAAAGTCAGAGCGCCACCCGCTGGCTCCCTGCCCTCCACCCACCATGCGTGGGGCTCTTGCGTGTTGGTGGCTGGAGGGCGCCCAGCGTCCTGGGAGGGGCTGCGCACACCTGCTGGGCGGGCAGGGGCAGGGGCAGGGCAGCATCCACGCGGCCTTGCTGACACCCCTCATGCGCCGGCAGCGCCACGAGGCTCTGCAGCTTTGCCTGGAGCAGAACATGACCATCACCGAGGACATGGCAGAACAGATGACCGTGCCCAAGGACGGCGAGGACATGCTCGAGGCGTCCCGGCGCGAGCTGCTGGAGCAGATCGCCAGCTGCTGCGTGCGCCAGGGTAGCTACCGCCTGGCCGCCAAGAAGTACACGCAGGCCGGGAACAAGCTGGAGGTGCGGGGGCCCGGGCGGGCAGTGGGTGGGCTCTCCCGGGGCCTGCTCCGGGCACCGGCATGGGGCGGCCACTCAGGGCGCCGCTAGTCACCGGTGTCTCATCTAGGCCATGCGAGCCCTGCTCAAGTCTGGGGACACGGAGAAAATCGTGTTCTTCGCGGGCGTCTCGAAGCAGAAGGAGATCTATGTCATGGCCGCTAACTACCTGCAGTCCCTGGACTGGCGGAAGGAGCCAGACGTCATGAAGAATATCATCAGCTTCTACACCAAGGGCCGCGCCCTGGACCTCCTGGCTGGCTTCTACGACGCCTGCGCCCAGGTGCGGTGGCCCTGCGGCCACGGGGGCCGGGGCAGGGGCACGGCACCATGGGGTCCTGACTGGACGCTCCGCAGGTGGAGATCGACGAGTACCAGAACTACGACAAAGCCCACGGGGCGCTGACGGAGGCCTACAAGTGCCTGTCCAAGGCCAAGACCAAGAGCCCCCTGGACCAGGAGACCAAGCTGGCGCAGCTGCAGGCCAAGATGACACTGGTGAAGCGCTTCATCCAGGCCCGCAGGTG
>RJWH01008152.1:0-33219 GCA_004363575.1 Solenodon paradoxus
GATTCCAACAACCAAGGTTCAAAAGACTTGTGTGTGTTCAGATAAATGAGCATGAGGCAGAGTGATAACAGATGGTGATGAGAGAATGTTGACCAGAAAGTTGGCATAGCTATTACTGCCAGACTATAAGACACAAGAGAATCATTTGATAATATGTTGTTCTGTGTTCTTTATTAACTATGATTCTAAGGAATTCTGTGAGTAGAAATTATACCCTCTTTCTCCATTTGTTGGTTAATATTCCAGCATCTCTTTTTAAGGTTCACATTTTGGAGCATATGAGCAAAATTATCTCTGATCTAGAGCTTATCCTGTCCCATCACACACACACACACACACACACACACACCTTGATTTTCCATATTCACTTTAGCATGTATGTACTGCTTTTAAATAAATAAAGTCTCTTAAAAACAGGAGAATAAAGATATGTATGCAGAGAAAATAAAGATTTTAAATGATCAGCTTGTCCTTGAGAACTATGATGAAGAGGAATTTCCTTAGCTCTGACAGAATTCCAAGTCCAATTATATCCCCTTTATGCACAAAATAAAACACAATTATCGAAAAAATAAATGATATATTTACATATAAGTACAACTTCCTGATTAAACTTCCCAATTGAAAAATGAAAAAAGGAAATAAACTCACATTTTTCAACAGAAAATATATACAATATGCAACAATAGAGGTCACATTAATGATGAAATGATAAAATAATTTTCTAAATTTCATAAAGGCAGGACTTTTAGAATCAGAAAACTGAGTTTGAATCTTGAATCTACCACATATTAATAGTTCATAAGCGGTGTACCAATCAAATAACTCAAAATGTTAACAGAAATACTCAATATCCAGATATCTAAGCTGATTGATAGGTTTACTCAATATATAGAAAAAAGTTTAGTTCCTTCCTGTTATCAAATGTATGGTTATCATTCAGGATGATATTTTTTCATTATTTTTTATCTCTCAAATGTCTCCATTGTTTTATTTTTACCTTTAGGTGATTAAATAATTGTAAAATAAATTTTGTGAGAATGTTCCTTTTCTATATTAAATATGATTATTTTCATGTGACTATCCAACATGACAGACAATATTGTGATATATATGTCTCAAGAACTGCTGGTTCTTCATTAGACTTAATGTAGAACTTGCTCAGATATGCTTTATCTTAAATCTTTTTAAAATGCCCATAATTCATTTCACATACGTTAGACCACATACCCTATTTCCTTTCTCACATTAACGTCAAAACTCTTGGTATATGTTTAATTTACTATTAACTATGTTATGCCTCTCCTTCCATTTTCCTTCACATGCAACTGCACTTCCATTCCCACCATTTATTTGTAATAGTTATACTTGTATTTCTGAGTTCAATAGACATTTCAATTTTAACATATTTAATAAATTATTTGCAAATTAGTCAACCTAGCAAACAAAGAAATGAATATGTCAGTATATTAGCTATGACTTAGACAGTTTTGGCTCTCAGGTAATCACCTGCTAAATTTCCAGATATACCTGGGTGGAGTTTTTGAATGGAAATTCTCCCCATGGAAGTCTGAATATCTCTCTGGATAGTTGATCATGAAGACTGCAGACCAGCTCCCAGCAGGAAGGTTTCCCCAGGCCAGACTTCGGAGTGAAAAATCAACAATTATTCTTTACATAGCACAATTATCTAGATGACCATTGTTTCTCATTACTTATTACTATTGTGCTTTTCGTCAATTTTCAAAATATGGCAATGAAAACATATCAGAGTACTCCCAAATTAGTCCAGGTGTACTGAATAGCAGATGTCTCATTTGTCTAACCTATATTAAAAGCACTAAAATCATTTTTTTTTAAGTAGAGCTATACCCTATACAGCTCAAGGATACACAAGCTGAAAGGTGGCAGAAGAGATATTTGCAGCTCCACAAGTCTCATTAAGCATGATTTTTCATATTACTCATATCTCTGAGCACATCATTTCCAATGGGACACTATTTGGATACAAAGGAAACATTTCCTACTAATTATTCACAAGAGATTAGAATAGAAGTGAGTTCACGTCTTATTATTCTTCCCCATGAACTTACTTGCTTTCCAGAGATTCAATCTCCTTGCGCTTAATCAAAATCTGAATTAATGTTTTATTAGAAACTAATAATGATGTTGTATCCTAGTGGAGTAGCAGTTAGGTCAGTCATCTCAAAAGGGTGCAGACCACAGATGTCTGATTTTGAGTTCTGGATCCCAAGGACATAACCAGTACGTAAATAAAATGTTTCTTCCTCCTTTCTTTTCCTGCCTGCCTGTCTACCACCCTTCATTTCTGCCTATACCTGTAATTATAAAAAAAACTAATAATGCTTTTGTAGATTTAAAGGGCCTCAAAATTAGTGACATGTAGTGAAATAAAAACTTTTGGCAGCTCTAGAAAATGTTTATCCTCTAAAAAGAGTGTGTGAAATTGCCATAAAAATATAGTCTACATAAAATATAATCCTTGACTTCATAATGTTTTCGCGATTCATTTAGGAGATTTGTTCTAGTAAAAGAAAGTAAGATCTACCATTTAATCTTTTATTAAAATGCTATTTAAATAAAATAATATTGATATATTAATAATGGGCTGAATTTGGAATATTTTATGGATTATCTCATTGATTTTTTGTTTTATTTACAACTCATTTTTAAAAGTTTATATTTATTGATGAGACTTAGATTTACAAATAATATAAAATCATAGTTTAGGGAACACCATTCTCAAATATGACAATGCACCTTGCCTACCAAAAAAATAGCCAAAAACCCTTCACAATTGTCCATTGGAGCCTACCCTCACTTGCCCCCAACCCCACACCTCTCCACACCTCTCCAACCAATTCTATATTGTTACTTATTCTTGTGTGTGTTTGAGTTATATTTTTTTAGTTTTTTACTTCTTTATTGCAGTGACTTTGATTTTACACATTCAAATAAACTCATGTGTGAGGTTTCCCATATGTACAATTACTCTATTTCTAAGATACATGTCAAAACACACTGACCACCAAATCATCGTGTTTTTCACAACTGTCCACTGGGAACTACCCCACTAGTCCCTATACCCAGCATCCTATTCCTGTTGGTAACTTCAATCCTATTTCAAGTGTCCAAGGGTTAATTTTGTTGCATCTGTTCCTTCACTTTTTTCTTTTTTCCATTTTTTATTGTAGTAATTATTCTACACGTTAAAATACATTCCTATGTATAGGTTCCCCATTTCTTAGATATATTTCAGCACACCCTGCCCTCCACCAAATCACCAAGGTTCTTCCCCATTGTCCAGTGGATTCCGCCACCATTTGCCCCAGTCAGTCACATTTCCTTTTAGTAACCTCAGTTCTGTTGCAAAGGTTTCAGGATTGGTTATGTTTCTTCTGTTCCTTTGCTTGTCTATTCACATTCCACCTATGAGGTCATCTAGCATCTTTCTTCTTTTGACTTTCTTCATTTAGCATAATACCCCCTAGGTCCATCCATGTCAATAAAAATGACAGGGTTTCATCTTTTCTAAGGGCTGTGTAGTATTCCATTGTGTGTATTTACCATGTATTTATCCATTAATCTGATGTTGGGCACTTAGGCAATAACCAGTTCTCAGCTATTGGAAATAGGGCTGCAGTAAACCTGGAGATACATACCTTTCTGCAGATGAGTGCCTTCGTATCATTTGGGTAGATTACCAAGGTGAAATGATGGAATCATATGGGATTTCTATCTTCAGTTTTTTCGTAATCTTCAGACTGTTTTCCATAGGTGTTGCACCAATTTTGACTCCCATCAACAGTGAAAAAGTGTTCCTTTTTCTCAAAATCCTGCCAGCATTTGTTGTTTCCAGACTTTTGGAGGATGACCAGTCTTTCAGGTGAAAGCTGACATCTCATTTTTGTTTTACTTTGCATTTTTCTGGTAGCTAGCAAGTAGGAACATAATTTCACGTGGCTGTTGGCCATCTTTGTATCCTCTTCAGAAAAGTGTCTCTCCAATTCCTCCTCCCATTTTTGATTAATTGCCTGCTCTTCAGTTGTTGAGTTTCATGATTTTGTATATTTTAGATATTAAGACTTTGTTGGAAATATTGAAGGCAACTATCTTCTCCCAGTTAGTAGATTTCCTTTTCGTTTTGGTTTCGTTGTGAAGAAGCTCCTTAGTCTGATGTAGTCCCAGGTTTTATTTTTCTTTTTATTTCCTTCGATGGTGGAGTTGAGTCCCCAAAGTTTTCTCTACAACTGATGTCATGGAAAGTCTTTTTTTATGTTGTCTTCTAAGAGCTTCCTGGTCTCTGGTCTTATGCCCAATTCTCTAATCCATTTTGAGTTAATTTTTGTGAACGGTGTTTAATAGTGGTCTAGCTTCATTCTTTTCCATGTGACTGTCCGGTTTCCCCAACACCATTTGTTGAAGAGACTTTCCTTTTTCCATTGAATGCTTTTGGTTCCTTGGTTTAACTGATTTGATTTGATTAACTGTATGTGAGTGTATCACTTTCCGGTAATTCAGTTCTATTCTACTGGTCTCTGCCTCTGTTATTATTCCATTACCATACCATTTCAATCACTTTTGCCTTGTAATACAGTTCAAAGTCAGGAAGTGTAATCTTTCCAGATTCACTTTTTTTCTAATGATTGCTCTGGCTGCTTGGGGTCTTTTGTTGTTCCACAGAAATTTTAAGATTTTTTTTTCTAGTTCCCGGAAATAAACCCATGGGATTTTAGATGGTGTTAGTTTCATGATTTTGTTTTCCTCTATCATGTTTCTGCATATAAAATGCAACAGATTTTTGTGCATTGATTTCGTAGCCTGAAACTTTACTGTATTCATTGTAGTTCTAGAATTTTTTGATAGAATTTTGGGGTTTTCAATATATATAATCATATCATCTTCAAATAATGATCATTTTAATTCCCCCTTTCCAATTTGGATTCCTTTTATTTCCTTTTCTTGCCTAATTGCTCTAGCTAAGACCCCCAGGGCAATATTAAATAGCAGTGGTGAGAGTGGGCAACCTTGCCTTGTTGCTGACCTAAGAGGAAATGCTTTCAATTTTACTCCATTGACTATGATGTTTGCTGTGGATTTTTCATGTATGGCCTTTATTATGTTGAGGTATGAGTCCTCTATTTCCATTTTATGGTGGGTTTTTGTCATAAATTGGTGTTGGATCTTGTCAAAAGCTTTCTCTGAATCTCTTGATATGATGATGTGGTTTTTCTCTTTAGCTCATGTTGATAAGGTGCATGACATTAATAGATTTACCTATGTTGAAATATCCTTGCATCCCTGGTATGAATCCCACTTGGTCATGATGGATCATCTTTTTATTCATCAGTGAATTCAGTTTGCTCTATTATTTTGTTGAGAATTTTTGTATCTATGTTCATTAGAGACATTGCTCTGTATTTTCTTTCTGTCAACTTTTAGTATCAGTGTATTGTTAGCCTCATAAAAAGTATTTGGGAGAGTTGCCTGTTCTTCAATATTTTGGAAGAGCTTGAGAATAGGTGTCAATTCTTCTTTGAAAGTTTGACAGAACTCATTGGAGAAGTCATCTGGTCCTGGGCTTTTATTTTTGGGCAGGCTCTTGAATACTTCTTCAATTTATTTGCTTGTGATTGTTCTATTCAGGTTTTCCAATTCTTCTGGGTTCAGTCTTGGTAGACTATAGTTTTCTATAAATCTTTTCATGTCCTCAAGTTGTCCATTTTGGTGGCGTAGAGCTGTTCATTGTAGTCCATTAGGATATTTTGAATTTCTGTGATATCAGTTGAAATTTCTCCCCATTCATTTGTCATTCTATTTATGAGTTGTCTTCCTTTTTTCTTTGTGAATCTAGCCAATGGCTTGTCAATTTTGTTTACTTTTTCAAAGTCCGACTTTTGGTTTCATTGATCTTCTGTGTTCTTTTTGTTTTCTGTTTCATTTATTTCTGCTCGAATTTTAATTATTTCCCTTCCTCTGCCAATTTTTGGCTTTAATTGTTGTTATTTGTATTGTCTTTTGTTATGCTTTTTAGATGGAAGTCTATTTTATCTGATATGAGTATAATTGTTCCTGTTCTTTTGTGGTTTCCATTTGACTGTAGGATTGTCTTCCAGCCATTCACTCTGAGCCTTTATTTGCCTTTTGGAAGAAGATGGGTTTCCTGAATGCAGCAGAAAGTTTGGTTATGCTTTTTAATCCATTCAGTCACTTTCCATCATTTGACTGGTGAGTTCAGTCCATTAACATTTAGGGTGATTATTAACATATAGCTGCTTAATGTCATTTTATAATTTGTTTTTTGTATTTTTGTATGTTGTTCCAGATGATAACCATCCTCTTTCTGTTTTTAGGTCGGAAGGGTGCAGTTATGTTTTGATTGACTTTGACTTTTGTTTTCATCTTCATTTCTCCATTGGGTTGTATTTTTGGCTTCCCTGAAGTTAGCATTCACAGGTCTATGTTTACTTCCTTATTTTATTTGAAAGTTTATTAGTCTTCCTCTCATTCTAATTATCCACATTTTTCTATTCCCTTCCTCCTCACTTTTAATGTTTGCCATCTTACTGTTTTTCTGAGTGGTTTCTTTATGCCTTACAGAGTATCCTTTAATATTTTTTACAAAGCTGGTTTTGTCCTGATAAACTCCTGAAACTTTTGCTTGTCAGAAAAGTTTTTTTTAATCATTCGTTCAGTTCTGAATGATAATCTTGCTGGTATAGTATCCTAGGCTGAAACTCCTTTCTTTCAGCACTTTGAATATTTTATGCCATTCCCTTCTGACCTGTAGAGTTTTATTTGAGAAGTTCACTGACAATCTTATTGGTGCTCCTCTATATGTGACAGCTTTTTTCTCTGGTTTCTTTTAACAGTTTTCCTTTATCTTGTGTTTTTGACGTTTTGATGATGATGCGTCTTTGTGTATTTCTGTTTTAGTTTCTTTTAGGAACTTTTTGAACTTCCCGATCTGGAGGCTTGTTTCATTCTTCAAAATGGGGAAATTCTCATCTATTATTTCTTTAAACTTCCCCCTTTTCTATCTCTTCCTCCGGGAACCCTATGTAGCTAATGTCATTCTTTTTGATGTTATCCCACAGTCTCAAATGCTGTCTTTGATTCTTTGAATTTTTTATCTCTTTGCTGGTTTGCTTGATTGAGTTCCTCTGTCATATATTCCAGATGACTGACTCTATTGAATACTTTTCATCCATCCTATTGTTGAGTCCCTCTATTGAGTTCTTTAATTCAGCCATAGTGTCTCTTGTCTGCCTTGATGCCTGTTCTAATACTTCTCTTCGCTTCCTGACATTCTTGTTTACTGCCTCTACTGATTTCTGGATTCTTATGAGTATGTTAACTACTGTTACCCTAAATTCCTCTTCAGGTAATTTACATATGTCTGCTGTATTCAGATTTTTCCCTGGGTTTTCAATTGGATCCATTATTTCACATATATTTGCCTGTGCCTTTATCTAGCTGGCATTCTGTGACTATTTCTGAGGTTTGGCTTCCCTGGTGTTGCGTATATTTGACCTGACCAGGATCAGGCTGCAGTTTCACCTCCACCCACATTGGGGCCCTTGCAGGTAGTGTTGATGTTTGGGACTGCCTTCTCTCTGTAATCCAGGGGGTGGGGCATCCAATGGGCAGTTTTTCTTGTGGGCTGATATGTGGTGTCTGGGAGTTCTACTCAGTGGATCCCAGGCTTCAATGTGAAATGGTTGTGGGAGGGGTTTAATTTGAATGATTTCTGGTTATGGCTGCACCCAGTGCAATTTCACCCCATGGACTCCAACACAGCTCTCCTTTCTTATTGGCTCTCCTTTCATCCCCTCTGAAGTCATCCCTCCATGGCTCTGCATCTGAGCTCCACTAGGCCCACCTTTCACTACCTCTGCAACTGATTCTGAAATCCCTAGCTTCTGCCATACTGCGTCCAGATACTCCTGAGCTCTGTCCCAAACCTAAATATGCAATTTAGCTGAGAACTGCACTGGGTGCCTTCACCCAGCTGTTAGTCTTTAGCTGTTCTGTCTCCAGCTTCAGTGCTAGTCATTTCTTGGTGTTTGTCTCAGGAACATAGGTGATTTTTTGTTCTTTTGTTTCTGTGGCGAATGAACTGAAAGTGTGCCCTATCAAGTCACCATTCAAAAGTCTGACCTTCATTTTTCATATTCACATTCCACCTATGAATAAGATAATCTGGAATCTATCTTCCTTTTGCTTGATTCTGCTTAGCATAATCCCCTCTCCATTCATGTTGATTCAAATGACAGGATTTCATCTCTTCTAATGACTGTGTAGTATTCTATTGGATATATATACCCCTTATTCTTTATCATTTCATTTGACATTGGATACTTAGGTAGTTTCCTGTATTTAGCTATTATGAATATGGCCGCAATAAATATGGGGATGCCTCAATCTCTGCTAATTAGAGTTTTTATAATTTTGGGGTAAACAACCAAAAGTGGGTTGGTGGATTCATATGAAAAGTCCGTATTCAATATTTTGAGGAATCTCCATACTATTTTCCTAAGGGCTTGCCCTAATTTTCACTTCCAACAGAATAAGAATGTTTCCATTTCTCCACATCCTTGCCAGCATTTGTTGTTTCAAGACTTTTGGATAATAGTCAATCTCTTAGGTATAAAGTTATTTTTCTTTGTTTTGCTTTTCTTTTCCCTGATAGCCCACAAGTAAGAACATATTTTCATGTGCCTGTTGGTCATATGTATATCATCTGCAGAAAAATGTCTAAGTCATCTTCCCATGTTTTATTGGATTGTCTGTTTTTCTGTTAGGGGCTTAACATGCAAAATATACAAAGAATACATAAAACTCTATCAGAAATATATAACATGAATAACTTATCAGTTGTATTTTTGTTTTGGTGATGGTTTCCTTCACTGTGAGTAAGTCTTTTACTTTGATGCGGACCCAGTTCTTTCTTTTTCTTTTTGTCTCCCTTGATGCTGGGGTTGAGTACACAAAGCCTTCTCTAAGGGTGATATCATGTAGTATCTTTGCTATGTTGTCTTTTAAGATTGTTAAGCTTTCTGGTCTAGCGGCCAAGTCAATAGTCCATTTTTATTTTATTTTTGTGAATGGCGTGAGAGTGTGGTTCAGCTTGACTCTTTTGCATGCAGTTGCCTAATATTCCCAACACCATCTAATAAAGAGACTTTCCTTTCTCCATCATATGCTTTTGGCTCTTTTATCATAGATGAACTGACTGTATGTGAGTGGGTCAGTTTCTGATGATTCAGTCCCATTCTATTTATCTGTTTCTGTTATTTTCCAGTACCATACCACTTTGATCACTATCATTTGTGGTATGGTTGAATGTCTGGGAGTGTACTATCTTCACATTAGTTCTTTTTCTCATAATTTCTTTGGCTATTTGGTGTCTTTTGTTACTCCAAACAAATTTAAGATTTTTGTTCAATTTCCTGGAAATAAGCCTGTGGGATTTTTAATGAGGATTGCATTAGGTAAGGTGGATACTTTAATGATATTTATTCTTCCCAGCCATAAGCAAAGGATGTATCGTTATCTCTTTTTTTAAGAAAGATTTTCATTTCACAGTTCTTTTATCTATTTTGTGAAGTATATCCCAAGATATTTGTTTCTTTTTACTTCTGTTTTAAATGGTATGGTTTTCTTGATTCATTTTCTTTTTTAGTTGTTGTTTTTGTATAAGATGAAATTAATTTTTGTACATTGCTTACATAGTATGTGTGTTTTTGACAATTTTAGGGTTTTATATTTATGTATATGTGTAATATACATATATACATTCATGTCATTTCCAAATGATGATAGTTTTGCTTCCTCCTTTCCAATTGGAAACCTTTTATTTATTTTTCATGCCTAATTGTATTGGCTAAGATCTCAAGTACAATACTGAATAGCAATGGTGAAAGTGGACAACCTTACCTTGTTCCTGACACTAGAGGAAATACTTTCTCTTTTTGAAATTGATATGATGTTGGCTCTGGGTTTGTCATATGCCCATTATTATTCTAAGGTATGTATCCTCTATTCTCATTTTGTGCAGGATTTTTATCATAAGTCAGTGTTGGGTATTGTCAACAACTTTTTCTGCATCTATTGATATGACCGTATGTTTTTCTCCTTGCTCTTGATGATGCAGTATATTAAATTTATAGGTTTAAGTGTGTTAATCAAGGCTTGCATCCCTGTTATAAATTCAATTTGTGTGTGTTGGATGACTTTTTATTTGGTGTTAGCCTTGTAGAAAACATTTGAATGTGTTCCCAGTTCTTCAATATTTTGGAAGAGTGTGAGAAGTATAGGTATTAAATCTTCTCTGAAGGTTTAGTAAAACTCATTAGAAAAGCCATCAGATGCTGAGCTCTTATTTTTGGGAAACTCTTGATTATCTCAACTTCTCTGAATGCAATTTATCTGTTTGGTTTTATATTTCCTATGGAATCCATTTGGTAGACTGTATTTTTCTAAAAATCTGTTCATGTCTTCAAGGTCGTACAATTTTTTGGCATTGAGCTGTCATAATAGTCCCTCATGATGTTTTCTGTATCTGTGATATCTATTATAAAACCTTCACTTTCACTTGTGATGCTAGTCATCGGTTTTCTCTCTTTTATTCTTTGTGTGTCTTATTTTGTTTATTTTTTAAAGAACCAACTTCTGGTTTCATTGGTCTTTTGGATTGTCCTTTTTTCTATTCCATCTATTTCTGCTCTAGTTTTTATAATTTCCTTTTTTCTGTTGATTTTTGGCTTCAATTGTTCTTCTTTCATTAGTTGTTTTAAACATAGGGTTAGCTTGTTTATTTGTGAATTTTTTTTTTATTGAGATGGCCTGAATTGCAATGAATTACACTCTTAATACTGTTTTTACTGCATCCCCCAGATTCTTGTAACTTGTGTCTTCATAATTATTTATTTTTAAGTACTTTAGTGTCTTTTTTATTTCACATTTTACCCAGTAATCACTCAGAAGCATCTTGTTTAGTTTCAACTTATTTGGGGGTTTGCCTGTTTTCTTTTTTGGTTGATTTTTAGTTTTTAACCTTTGTAGTCAGAGAAGATACTTGGTATAATTTCAATTTTTGAAAATTTCTTGAGATACGTTTTGCGTCCCAACATATGATCTGTCATTAAGAATGTTCCATGCATACTTGAGAAAAAGTTAGAATCATTGGATGAAGTGTTCGGTATATGTCCATTAGACCGAACTGTTCCAAATGGGCATTTAAAACTGATTTTTCCTGTTAATATTCTGTTTGATTGATCTGCCCATTGTGGTAAGTGAAGTGTTTTGTTGTGTGTCATTGTGTTGTTGTCAGTGCTTCTGATCAGTTCTCATACTTGCTTAACATATATTTGGTGTTCCTTCATTTGGTGCATATATGTTAATAAGCATTATGTCTTCTTTCTCGACTGACCCTTTATTCATTATAATGTCCATTTCTGTCTTTTGTAACATTTTGAGTTGGAAGTCTATTTTATCCAATATGAGAATAGTTGATCCTGCTTTTTCGTGGTTGTAATTCGACTCTCTGTTTTTCAACCACTGACTCTGTGTATCTTTTGAAAGAAGAGAGTTTTCCTGAAAGTAACATAGGTTGGTTTATGCTTCTAATCCTTTCAGCCACTCTGTTATTTGACTCTGAGTTCGGTCCATTAATATTCATGGTGATTATTGATATATAGCTAGGTATTGTCATTTTGCAATATGGCCTCTATATGTCGCTACAGACACCGCATTTGTTCTTCTATTTTTCTTCTAAGGTCAGTTGAGTGTTTGGATTAGATTATCTTTTTGTTTTCTTCTTTGATTTTTCCTGGGGGATTTATTTTGTGGTTATCATGAAGTTAACATTAACAATTCTGTATTTTTTCATATTTTATTTGAAGGCAGATTAGTCTTACAGTAATATTTTTATTTTCTTCTCCTCTGTACTTTTTATATTTGTTGTCTTACTGTTTTAGTGGGGTTTGTTGAAATTTATAGATCATTAATATTTTTGTAGTGCTTATCTCATATTTTTGATATTTTGATGATGTCTCCAGGTGTAGCAGTTGGGGTTTCTTTTATTAGGAACTCTTTGGGTTTCCTAGGTCTGGAGACCTGCTTCATTCTTTAGGCTAGGGAAGGTGTCAGATACTATTTCTCAAAATACAATTTCTGCTGCCCTTTGTCTTCTCCTTCTGGGACCCCTATGGTGTGAGAGTAGTTCCTTTTGATGTTATCCAATAGGTCTCAAATGCTGACTTCATTTCTTTGCATTCTTTAATCTCTATTTTGGCTTGCCTCTACCCTGTCTATTGGAGTCTTCTTCCAGTCTATTCTTGAATCCCTCTGTTGAGGTTTTTAGTTCATCTATCATATTCTTCATTTCCTTAATATCTTGCTTCATTTCTTTTTTCTCATTTTTATTGTTCTCTTTTACTCCATTTATTGTTTTATTGATTTCCATGAGTATGTTTATCACTGTTATTCTATGTTCATCATCAGGTAATTTGCATATATATGCTGTATTCAGATTTTCCCCTGGGTTTTAGATTGAATAGATCACTTCACATATGTTTCTCTGTGTCTCTGCTTTGTTTGGACATTGTTTATATTTCTGTTTGTGGGTTGGGATTCCCTGCAGTGATGGTGTTCTGTAGGGTGATCACCTTGTTGATCTACAATTGACAGTGTGACCAAAGTTCTGCCTTCACTCACAGGATGATGCTATTGGATAGTCTTAAGGATTCATCACTTTTGTAGACTACCTTCTTCCTTTAATCTTGGGTGCAGGATATCTAATGGACAAGATATTCAATGGGTGGATCCTGAAACTCAGGTGCAATATGGTTGTGTAAGGGCCTGGGGGTGAGGAATTCCCCTACTTGCCTTCAGGCTATGGCAGCAGCCAGTGTAATTTTACTGCATGAGTTTCAGCTGAACCATGGGGCACTCTTTCTCTTTCTACCCTGTTCCAAGCCTGTCTTCCCCCACCACTGTTCCTGGTCCTGCCAGGTAGACTCATTGTTGCTTCTGGAGTGCCGCTACAAGAGACCCATGCTTCCAGTGATTATACCTCCTCAGATGCATCCTGAATTTCAAATTCCAAAGTCCAGTGTTGTAATGAGCCCAGATATTTTTGCCTACCTTTTGTTGTTTCAAAGACTGTTACATCTCTATAGCCTCTGTTTCTGCCTTTCCTGAGTGTTCGATTCTGGAGTATAGGTGGATTCCAAGTTGCTTTGTGGAGAAGATTTGAGTCTTGTCCCAAGAAGTCGCCATCTTCTGACCATTCCTTCCCAAATCTATTGCTAATGTCCAACGTTTGGTCTTTATTTTGTCTGTTCCTTTCCTATTTCTTTGTAGTCCACATATCTGTTGGATCATCAGTAGTTTTCTTTCTTCTTCTGCCTTATTTAATTTAGCAAAATCAAGTTTATTTCCATCCATATTGTCACAAGTGGTTCATTTCATCTTTTTAGGACTGTGTAGCATCCCATTGTGTATATATACCATATCGTCATTCATCTGTCTATGGGTAATTGAGTAGATTTCAATTATAATTATAAGCTTTGTAGATAATGTTTTAATATATCTGGTGGTGAATATATCTGTTCATATTCATTTTTTTCATTTCTTGGAAAATGCTAAGAAGTGGGATGACATAATTACATGGGATTTATATTCTTATTATTTTTCCATCTAATTCTTTTTCTTTTTATTGCAGTTAAAATAAACTCATTAAAATAAACTCATATGTACAGGTTCCCTATAGATGCAGTCTCCCCATTACTCAGATACATGTCAACACACCTTGCACACCCCCAAATCACCAAGTGCTATTCACCGTTGTCTAACAGACTCCACCACCACTTGCCCCTTCCCCAACTCCACTATCTGCTGGTAGTGTCAGTTCTGTTTCAAGTATCCAAGGGTTGAATTTGTTTCATCTGCTTCTTTCCTTTGATTATTCACATTCTACCTATGAGTGAGGTAACTTGTTTATGATATCTCTTCTTTTGAATTATTCCACTTAGAACAATCCGCTCTAGATCCATCCATGTTGATTCAAATAACAGGATTTCATCTTTTCTAAGGGTTGTGTAGTACATATGCTGTGTATATGAACCACATCTTTTATCCATTATTCTAATATTGTACAGATAAGTACTTTTCAAGTCTTAGCTATTATGAATGGGGCTGCAATAAACATGGGGGTGATTAAGTCTCTGAGAATTAGAGTTTTTGTATCTTTTGGGTAAACACTAAGAAATGGGATGGCAGGACTGTATGGAATTTCCATGTTCAAACTTTTCAGGAATCTCCATGCTGTGTTCCATATGGGTTGTACCAACTTGCACTCTTGACAATAGTGTAATAATGTTCCCTTTTTTCTACATCCTTGCAATCATTTGTTGTTTCCAGATGTTTGAATAAGAGCCAATATTTCAGGTGCAAAAAGCTATCTCATTCTGATTTTCATTTCTCTGATAGCCAACAAGTAGGAACATATTTTCACGTGTCTGTCACCCATCTGTTTATTGCTTTCAGATAATTATATCTCAAATTCCTTTTCCTATTTTTTAATTAAATTGCCATTTTACTGTTATAGAGTTACATGCATTCTTTGTATATTTTGTATAACTCATTTTCAGATAAAATGCAAATATCTATAAAGGCCTATCTATGGCTGATTTCATGGAATATCTTTCCTATGTTGTCTTCTAAGATTGTTAATGTTTCTGGTCTAGTTTCCAAGTCAATAGTTCATTTTGAGCTAATTTTTGTGAATGATATTAGAGTGTGGTTTAACTTAATTCTTTGTATGTGGTTTTCTGATTTTCCCAACATCATTTCCTGAGACTTTTCTTACTCCACCATATGTTTTTGACTCCTTTTTCATAGATTAACTGAGTGTTTCAGAGTGGGTTAGTTTCTGGTGATTCAGTTCTATTCTGCACATCTGTGCTTTTATTATTCCAGCACCATACTGTTTTTATCACTATCATTTGCAGTATAGTGTCTGGGAGTACAATCCCTCTGATTCATTCATTTACTCATAATTTCTTTGGCTGTTTGGAGTCTTCTGTTAGTCTATACAAATTTTAAGGGTTTTTTGTTCTATTTTGTGGAAATAAACTCATGAACTTTTAAAGTGGAGTGCATTAAGTGCATATTGTTTTAGGCAAGATGACCATTATAACAATGTTGATTCTTCTCAGACATGAGCAGGGGATTGCTTTTCCTCACTTTGTATTATCCTCTATTTCTTTTGAGAAGGATTTATGGTTTTCATTGTACAGTTCTGGTTTACTTTTTATCACAATTTGTTAAGTATTTCTAAGGTATTTGATTCTTTTTGCTTATAGGTTTCCTTGATTTCATTTTCTTTTAGCACGTTTTTGTATAATGATACAGCAAAATTTGTATTAATTCTCTTAATAATGGACAATTGGATTAGTTCAACCCACTCTGAAATAGTATTATTTTTAATAATTATATTATGAATGTTCACATATGCATTGTTTAATGTTTTTAAATAAGTGTTATTTAGTTTTACTCATGGCAAAGAATACATAGAAGTAGAAATGCTGGGCAGATATAAATTCTAACTTTGTTTGAAACAGATTTCTTGAGATAGAATTTTCATGCCTTAAATTCACTTTATAAATATATAGAATTGTAAAGCCATGACAATCCCATATTTGAAAAATGCCATCAGAGAAAAATAGTCCCTTAATCTTACTTTATTCTTTTGGTTTTACTTGACATAGATGGTTGATCTCTATTTCACTGAAATGCTTCCATGATTTAGTTTCCTGTTTAAGAATTTTTATTATTATTGTTTTAAAAATATTTTAGTGATTTCTTTGCAGTAAAATATAATTTTCAGGAGAATTGATACACAACTCCACTTGTATATCACACTGAACCCATAACTGGAATTGTAGTGCCTGTTTCATTTTGTGTCCTCCTCCCCAGTTTACCTTCATGCTTCCCATTTACCTGCTCTAGTAAACATAGTCTTCAATTCAGAGTCTAAGAATTTTTTTTTCTGTTTGAATCTTATTCATTCTTTTTTATATTCCATTTAGAATCATCTAACCTATTTGTATTATTTCTGACACATTGCACTTATCATAATCAGATCCTTTATGCAAATTGTTGCAAAATACAGATTTCATTTTTAGTTATTTGATCAGTATAGCTATATATGTCACTTCTTTATCCAATTATACATTAATAGTCATTTATGTTGATTTGATGTCCTCCATATGATTTTTCAAAGTGGTTCCACCAATTTTCATACTTACCAACACTATACATGGGTCCCTTTTCTCCACATTCCATTTGAGAGTTGTTGTTTTCAATAGTTCAAAAATTGTTTACAATAGCATGTATGACTTTTAGACAAGTGGTATTTATGACTTTCATCTAAAAAATACTAAACAAGGAATGAGAATATCAGTAATTTCAGTCAATATCCAGATGACGGGTATAGGCACAAATCTACCCAAGTTTAAATACACACTTTTAAGTCTCTAAAATTTTAGCCATGAATAATTCACTCTATGTAAGAAACTGGTATTCACAGGGAAAGGAAAGGCACAAAGAGCTATGAGATCATGACCTATGTTTGTCTCATTATTCATTATATACTAAACCCTATCGCAGGGTTAAGAAATTAAAAGTGCTTAAAAAGACTTGTGACGGAAGTATACAGAATATAAAATTTAGGAAGAATATCCCTCTACATAATAGTGGGAAAACTGGCAAAAACCTGCAGAATCAACTTTACCAGAACTTTTTTCACAGAAAAAAAGTTTTACGGAACAGTTTTACAGAAACCAGGATAAATTGAATCAAGAGCAAAAATAGCTACCTCCCATGTTAACTAACTCTTGTCTTTTTATGTACTTCATGATTTGGCCATAACCTGAAAAAGCATTCAACCACATATCCTAGTACTGAAAAATACATTAAGCACTCACCTTTAGCTGACCTTCAGATTCTGAACAAGCAGAAATGAAGGCTGTTGCAGAACTCTAAACTGCCAAGCTAGAACTGAAATCTCTAATACATACAGATTTAATATGTGAAGACTAGATATTTTGAATGTTTTTAGTTAATGAGGTAAAAAAATCTCTGACAAATCAGTGTCTGCCATAACAGAATTCAGGAACTGCACACAACAAATACTTACATAATGAATTCATACATATACACATATGCACATTAACTACAAATACCAAAACAGTCCTTGGGGTGGGAAAAATCTGTTTCTGGAACTGACACATCATAGTATTCCAAATGTACAGTTTTCAACAAAAATAATTGAGTTTGTCAAGGATACAAATAGACAGCCTATTATGGAAAAAATAAATTATTGTACATTGTGTCTGGAAAACCCAAACATTGGACTTTCTAGACAAATAATTTATCAAAGTCCTGAAGGAAAACATAAACATAAAATTATAAGAAACCAAAAGAACATATTCTAATCAATTATAGAACATGAAGAAATACAAATTTTAAAATAGTTACATAGAATTTCTGGGATTGAAAGGTGCCTTAACTGAAATGAACAATTGAAAATGTGCTATTAATTGTAGATTTGAGGAGGAAGAATGAAACAATAACCATGAAGAAAGAATGATGTATATTACTCATTCTGGAGTAGAATGAAATTAAATATTAAGTGAATCTAAAAGACTCATAAAATGCCATTAAAGAAACTGATATATACATAATAGGGAGTTACTAAGTAGAGCTAGGAGAAAGTGTACAAGGACTATGTGAAAAAGCAATCCATATCTGATAAAATTGTTCTTCAAAATGAAGAATAAATGGAAACATTCCCATGAACAAGATCTGAGTGTTAATCATTCATACATCTATCCTAAAAGAAATGTTAATAGCTTAGAGGCTAATATGAAAGTACAATGAATAATAACTCAAACCCACACAAGCATAGAATCCTAATAAAGGAACATACATAGATGAAAATGTAAGCCAATGATTATTGTTTGTTTTTTGTAAAAAGTTTTTCTATATATTCAAAAGACAGGACTCAGAAATTATTAATATATATGTCAGTTGGCACACATGTATAAAGATGTAATTTGTGACAAAAATATGAGTGGGTACAATTATTTGAAAACAAGTCTTTAGTATATGATTGAAGTAATGTTGGCATTAAATAAAAAGAGTGCATACAAATTAAAACTTTAATTGCAATCCCCAGTAAACCTCTAAGAAATTAAAAACATGAAAACAAATTATACTACAATATCTCATCACACAAAAAGACACAATAATGGAGGAATTCAGGAAAAAGGGAGATATAAAACATGCAAAAAACAAATAAATGGCATTCATCAGTCCTTTGTTAAAGTAATCCCATTGAATATTAATAGATTTCTTCTATAATAAGTTCATGTTTTTTAAAAATGGAGCAAAATGTTATCCAGTGCCTCAATTATATTCTCTTAAAAGCAGCACTGTTAAAGGGAGGTAGCTATTGTCAAATATTTTGGGAAGTTTTATTTTTAAGTTTTTAATATTAAATAATCTCTAAATTATGAGTAAATATAGTTATGTTTTCTTTGTACATGAAATATCAGATATTCATTGAACTTGCAATATTATGTAAGTTGTTTAGTCTTCATCTCCTGTTTTTTATAAAGATAATAATTGTCTCATTAGAAAATAAAATTAACCCTTATCTAATGAACATGCCTAACATTTCCAGTATGTTAAGAATTTTTCTTTGAGTCTCATATGATGAGCCAAAGTTGGATCTGTGAGTTACATTATAGTCAAGAATTCCCAAACCTTTTACATGTAGATAAAATTTACATGAATTTTTAAAAGAACACTTATATACCCTTGTAATTTTAATAATGAATACAATTGACTCTAGGTAGCTAAAGAGAGATCTATTATGCCACCAAATTGCCAGAATATAAAACATTATAGACAGCAACAGAAAGTGAAAAGTCAATGCATTCATGTCATCCCATACTGAGACCCTGGGGTCTGCATGGAGGAAGATGTGATACACACACTCTTGTATCTCTGGAAAAAATTACACTTGATTATGATGATTGATATCTTTGATATGTTGTTGAATTTTGTTGTTAAATGTTTTTTTGAAGTTTTTGCATCTATTTTTGTCAGATAGGGTTTGTAATTTTTATTTGTTGTGATGTCCTTAACTGTTTTTTATATCAGTGTAATGTTGGCCTCATAGAAAGTATTTAAAGTTTTCTCTGCTAAAATTTTGTAATTGTTGGAGAAAGGTATGCATTAATTCATTTCTGAAGTTTTGGAAAAACTCACTAGCATAGCCACCTTGTCCCAGATATTTAATTTGGGAAAGACTTTTGATTACTTCTTCAGCTTCCCTGCTGGTGAACTAGCTATTCAGATTATCCATTTCTTCTACATTTAATTTTAGTAGGATCTATGATTCTAAAAATGTGTCCATATACTGTAGGATGCTTAATTTTTTTAATTATATATATGGAGAGAAATAACAGACTCTGATGTTTTGTATTTCTGAGGTATCGGTTTAATTTCTGCCCTGTCAGTTATTACTCCAGTTATTTAGCATTACTTTTTATCTTTTTGTTGTGGTACACCCAAAGTATATCAGTTTGGTTATTTTTTCAAAGAATCACCTTTTGTTTTCACCGATTTTCATGCTTATTTCAATTTCATTCATTTCTTCATGAATTTCTTTTATTTCCTTCCCTCTATTGAATTTTTGCTTCAGTTATTCTCTTTCTATTTAAGTGTTGCTTTAGATTATATATTTGTAATATTTCTTGTTTGTTTTGAGACAGGCAGGAATTTTTATACACTTTCTTTTTAGTACTGCTTTTGCTGCATCTCACAAATTCTGCCAGTTCATATCTTTATTCTGTTGTTTCCCAGTGCTTTATTTCTTTGTTTTTCCCTGTAACCCTAAGTCTTTCAGAAGCATGTTGTTTCACCTCCACATATACTGGAATTTTACAGCTTTATTGTAACTAATTTCTAGCTCTATGCCACTGTGTTTGGAATTAGTAGACATGAGTTCATTCATCATAATTTGTTGACACGCCTTGTTTTGCAACATATGGTCTAGTTTTGAGATTGTTCCATAAGCACTTAAAGATAATGCAAATCCACAGTTGCTGGGTATAATTTTCAATCAACATTTATTAAATCCATCTTTTCTTTTTTATAAATACATTTCCATTATAGTAATGTGTCTACACATTAAAATAATTTCCTATGTATAGCTTCCCCATTTCTTAGATATATTTCAACACACCATGCCCTCCACCAAATCATCAAGTGTTTTCTCTATTGTCAGGTGGGCTCTGCCACCAATTGCCCCTGCCCATCCCATTCCATTTTGATAACTTCAGTTCTGTTGCATGTGTTTCATGATTGGTTATGCTTCCTCTGTTCCTTTTTTTATCTATTCACATTACACCTGAGTTGAGATCATCTGGTATCTATCTTTCTTCTTTTGACTAATTTCACTTAGCATAATCCCCTCTAGTTTCATCCATGTTGATTCAAGTGACAGGGCTTCATCTCTTCTAAGTACTGTGTAGTATTCCATTATATATGTGCACCACATCTTTATCCATTCATCTGATGTTGAGAATTTAGGTAATTTTCAATACTTAGCTATTGTGAATAGGGCTGCAGTAAACATGGGGATGCATACATCTCTGTGGATGAGTAATTTTGTATCTTTTGAGTAGATGGCCAGAAGTGGAGTGATGGGATCATATGGGATTTTCATCTTCACTGTTTTCCATAGGAATTGTACCAATTTATACTCCCACCAACAGTGCAGAAGTGTTTCTTTTTCTCCACATCCCCACCAGCATTTTTGTTTCCAGACTCTTGGATAATAACCAGTCTTTCAGGGGTAAGGTGATATCTCATTGTTTTTTTAATTTGCATTTCCCTGATAGACAGCAAGTAGGAACATAATTTCATGTGCCTGCTGATCATCTGTATATCCTCTTCAGAAAAGTGTCTCTCCAATTCTTCCTCCCATTTTCTGATTGGATTGCCTGTTCTTCTGTTGTTGAGTTTTATGAGTTCTTTCTGTATTTTAGATATTAAGCCTTTATCAGAATCATTGAATGCAAATATTTTCTCCCATTTAATGGATTTCCTCTTAAATCTGTCTTTTCTAATTGGTCAATTAAAATTTTTTTCAATTTTCTGCTTAGCTGATTTGTCTGTTGTAAGGGAGGTATTGAGTTATTGTACTGGGACCAATGTGTTTAATTTTCTTAATAGCTGTTTTACATATTTTGATGTTCCCTTGTTTGGTGCATATATAAATATTTTGATATGTATATATGTATGTGGATATACATTATGTATATTTATATGTATGTATATATGTATATATATGCTAATAAGAGTTAGTACTGTTTGTTGAGTTGATCCCTTAAGCACTACATAATATTCATCCCTGTCTTTTGTTACCATTTTTCGGTGGAAGTCTATTTTAGTCAATGCAATTTGACATCTCAACTGCTTTAAGTTATCTTTTGATGATAAGATTGTCTTAAATCCTTTGACTATGAATATAGGTTGGCCTTAAAAATTAGATGAGTTTCCTATATGCACCAGAAACTTGTGGTATGTTTTTAATCCATTTGGTTACTCTGTTTTTTTTTCCTTTGCTGTGTTCAGTCCATTAATATTTAGGGTGAATATTGATATGCAACTCTTTATTCATTTTGCTGTTCATTTTGGGGTTTTTTTTTTAGACTGTACCTTTTCATATGATTTGTAAACAATGGTGTTCTTTTTGGTTTTATTTTCCATTTTCTTCTTTTGATTTTTCTATGAATTTATGATGAGGTTACCCTGTTAGTTGCATATAGGTTTTTATGTATATGATATTTTAAAAGAAAGTTGCAGGCAGGCATGAAGGCAGTAGTAAGCAAGTAGGCAGGAAGAGAGAGGAAGAAGCACTTTATTTTTCATTTAGTTGATCATACCAGTTGATCTCCCAGGACCCAGGACTGGAACCCAGGGGTATGTGGCCTGCATCCTTTGGAGGCAATTGACCTAACAGTTACTTCAATAGGGTGCACAAACATGATATTTTTTAATTTTCAAACAATTAAGTCTCAAGCTTATTCTAAGACATCATTTTTAATTTTCTTACATTTTCTAAAATTTTTGATACCTTGTTGCTTCTAAGTAGAGTTTTCTTTCACATTAGAGAAATTATTTTAGAAGTTCTTGTATGATTGATTTAATTGTGATGAATTTAACTTTTGTTTGGCTGTAAAGCTCTTTATCACTCCTTAAGTTATCATTTATAATCTAATAGGTTAGTATATCCTTATTTGGATGTATTTTTATTACACCAGTTCAAATATATCATGCCATTCTCTTTAAGTCTATAAAATTTCTGCTGAGAAATATATAGACAGGTCATGGAAGCTTCCTTGTATGTAATGTGTTTTTTTCTGCTCTCCAGCTTATCTTTCATCCTTTATTTTGACATTTTAATGACAATGTGATTCTGTGTATGTCTATGGCATGAATTTTGCTTGTAAGTCTTTGAGTTTCCTGGTCCTGATTTTTATTTTCAGGTTAGGGAAGTTCTCTACTCTTATTCAAATAATATGTCTTACCCTGTCTCTTTCGTCTCCTTCTGGAAGATCTGAAAGTCAATTGTCCTTTTCATGTTATCATAAAAGTTTCATATGCTCTCTTTCTTTCTTTGATGTTTCTTCTCATTGCTGATCTGCTTGTGTGTACCACACTGCCCTATAGCCTAGTTTACTGTTTCTATTTTAGGTTTCTACCACTTTACTCTTGAACCTCTATTATTTCCAATTAGTTCAAAAATTGCATTAATTATCTAGTGAATTCTGTTTGAAACTGTCTCATATATGTCATTGATGCAGTTTTCTTTTTTCTGCATTGTTCTCTTGATTTCAGTGAGCATAATTAAATACGTTGCTTTAAAATATTTTTCAGAAATTTTACTTATTCTGTTGGATTCAGGTGTTTCAGCAAGCAATGATCTATTAATATAATGCATCATATAAAAAAATCATACTACAACAGATGCAGAGAAAGCATTTCACAAGTTTAATCACGTGTTTATGATAAAAAAACTATACATACATTAGGATAGAAGGAATGTAACTTACCATAATAAAGGCCATATGTTACAAGTTCATAGCCAACAATGTGCTAAATGGTGAAACTCTGAAAGTGTTTGATCTAACATCAAAATGAGACAATTGTCGTTCTTACATTGCTATTCAACATCATTTTGTTGGTCTTTGCCAGAGAAATCAGACATGAAGAATAAAGGGACTCCAACTTGGAAAAGAAGTAAAATTATCACTATTTTCAAATGGTATAATATATGCAGAAACCAAAAAAAACCTACAAAATACAATAATGAATAAATTAATATAGTAAACTTATTAACTGAAATTTAATATACAAAATATAGTACATTTTTATTTGTAAACTGGGATACATGAAAATGAGATTAAGAAAACTGTTCCATTTACAACTGAAACAAAATTAATTAAGTACTTTGAAATATAATTAACAGAGTGAAAGAAATGTACAATAAAAACTACAAGACCGTGTTAAAAGAAGTACAGAAGCATTCCATGGTGACTTAGTAGAAAAGTCTGCTGTGTGTAATCCACATACCTCCCAATGACCCAAGTTTGCAACCTGGGCCTGGAGGAACAACCAAGATGAACAACTAAATAAAAAAAATTCTGCCTTCCTCTCTGTCTGCCTACTAACCTACAATCCTTCCTGAAACTTTTCTTTAAAAGAAAGGAAAAATATTCCATGTTCATGATTAGCAGAATTGACATCGATAAATGTCTCTCTTACTGAAACTATTATATATGTTTATCACGATACCCATCAAAATTACACTGCCATTTTTCAAGGAAATGCAACTGAAATTTTATTTGTATGGACTCGAAAAAGCACAAATAGCCAAGACAATGATAAGGAATAAAGAAAAAATGTACAAATATTACAATCCCATATTTTGAACTATACGACAAGGCAGCAGTGATAAAAGTTTTATAGTACTGGAGTAAAAACAGTGCAGAATCAGTAGAATAAAAATAAATCAAGAGAAATATCTTCATACATATATGACAAGTTAATTTATAACAAAAATTTTAAGAGCATACAGTAGATAAAGAAACCGTGTTTGTTCAACAAACCATGTTGGAAAAACTAGAGTCTCATGCAAAAGCATTAATCTAGATCACTCTCAATTATGACACACAATAATTGATTCAAAATGGATTAAAGACTTTTATGTAATACCAGAAACTATAAAATACTTAGATGACAACATAGGTAATTCATTCAAAGCAATCACTCTTAGGTGTTTGGAGACAGTAACAAGGAAACAAAACCAGAAATAAATGAATATGACTACATCAAACTTGCTTCCCCACAAAAAAGAAACTGCAACCAAAATGAAAAGGCATCCTACGGATTGGGAGATGATATATGCACATTATGCATCTGACAAGTGCTTTATATCCAGCATATATAAAGAACTCATGAAATTCAATGAGAAAAATAATTCAATAAAAATGGGCAGAGGAACTGAATAGACACTTCTCTAAGGTAGGAATATAGTGTCTAAAAACCGTTGAGCATATTTCTTATCTCTTGTTTTTAGGGAAATAAAAATTAAAACAACAGTCAGATATCACTTCACAACCTTCACAACCGGAAGAATGGCATGAGTGGAAATAAAATATGACAAGAATGCAGATAAAAGGAGCCCTTTTACAATACTGGAGGGAATTTAAATTGGTGCAAGCTTCGTGGATGTGGGATAAAGATTCCTCAAAAATTGCAAGTGGAAATTTCATATAATCCTAATATTCTAAATATGATTTAGAATTTAGATTTAGATTTAGATTTGGATTTACTGCCCAAGTACCAAAATACTAATTTTCATATATATATATGTATATATATATATATATACACACACGTATATATGCACCCCCATGTTTATTGCAACACAATATACCAAAAGACAAGAACTGAAAACAACCTAAATGTCCATAGTCAGATGAACATATGAAGAATTTACACACAATGAAATGCTCCACATTCTTATAAATAAGAAACCCTGACGTTTGTGACAACCTGAAACTTGAGGGAATTATGAATTCTGTTCAAGGGAAATAAGTTAGAAGGAGAAAGACAAATAGTAGATTAGTTCACTCATATGTGAAATATAAAGAGCATAAACTAATAGACAATAATAAAACCAAATCTTGGACTTAGATATTATACTTTAGGCTACTTGTGGAGAAGGAGATGCAGTGGAAACAAATTTTGGTGGGAGTCCAATGAACATTGATGGAGGACTTTTGGCAATTAGGTGGTGGGTATGCATGGTGTGTTATCATTTATTTGATGAACAGTGAATATGAACATCTAAACATATTGTTGTATAAATTAAAAAGTACCTCAATAAAATGTAAAATAGTGTTTGTGCTTTTTGTCAGATTTCTTAATGGGCAAAGATGTGTGTTCAATTGTGCTTATGTTATGATGACATTTCTTTGATTAGCATCCACGAGCATCTGCTATAAATATGGGCACTTTTTTGACTGTAGTGGGGTCTGCAATCCAGATTATACTTGATTTTCACTGTCAAGATTTACAGGGTGTGCGTTATTGCATGTAGAATGGAAGACCAGGGTCTACGGGTCATGGCAAATTTGGATATGTGTGCTGTTACTCATAGCATGTTTGCAACCATTTAAGACAATAAAAATAAATCCTTATGAAATATTTATAGTTTCCCTGCTGTAGTTATGAATTTCAAAATTCTCATGTGTGCAGTAGCTTAAAAGAAACTTTGGAGAGTGGTGAATTATTAAATTAATTAATATGCAAACTGTTTTTTACATGACTTAAAGACAATAAATCTTATAGCTCTAATTATCATTAAAATATAAGCAAATATCAATGCTGTATTCAGCATTCTGCATAAACAAATAGGCTTTATATAGACCATGGGATCATTAAGAGATGCTTCTCTTATTTCAACAAAAATCATGTTTTTCTAGATATAAGGATTGATGTGTAGTTTCACAATTGGGTGACCCGAGGAATCCTCATATTGAAAGACAATCTTAGCTTGACATGATCTGTAGGATGACATCTCTCCTCCATTTTCTCTGGGAACTTGCAACTTCCATTATGGTTATCTCCTTTTAACTGCATCTTGTTTCTCTGCTCAGACTAATAGGGTCAGATCTCCCCTATCTTTTAGAACATGATCAGTTCATTAAATTTTACCTAATATATTCCTCCTCAATGGCCAACTGAAACTAAGGAAACAAATCTGTGTATGGGAAGGGAAATAATTTTGAATCTTAGAACAATAAAAATAAATATTTATATTTACATTTTCATAATATTTCATTTCATTCAAAGAAAACAAAAATTGGGAAAATGAATGCCAATTGAACCCTTAATGTCCCATTCAGGCCCAGTCCTAATGAAGTGCTTCTACTCGTTCCCACACAGCACTCACTATTGCATGTGATCCTGCATGATTGAAAACAGCTGCATACAAACCTGCCTTACCAATTCGACGATGATAGCTTCTCTTACTCATTGTTCTCATCTGTGTCCATCATATGACTTAGCTCCCTGAATTAGGAGACTCAATTTTGAGTAATTTCATTATGAATTGAAAACAATGCAACAGGTTCAAGAATATCATTTCATTTTAATGTTTCTAAGAATGTACAACAAAATCATGGAAACCGTCAATTAAATAATTATATTTTAGTTTTTTTAAGACGTTTCACTTAAATTTAGCTCCAAGAGTCTACCAATATCATTCAGTGAGGACTTTATGTACAGCCTCTTGCATTCCATTGTTGCAAGTATTATACGCGTTGGGTCACTGTCCAAGTATAATAAGAAACCAGTTGCTATACATGGAGGGTGAATACAGAAAGAAAAAACAGACTGTTCCATATTGGTAGGTAGCAGTTTTATAATCAAGTAAACTTAGAGTCTTTGTCTTTGGTTCCTATAAGAAAAGGGATTTTTTTCACATCTGGGAAATATTAAGTTTATATACAGGCTTTGAGAAGGTCCAATCACATGCACCAGACAGACAGTCATAGCAGAACATTTAATCTCAGGAATTTTATTTGGGAAGCAGATGGAAGTTAAGAAGCCAACAAAAACACATGTGAGTTGAGGGAGATGAGCTTCTAATTGCCTGGGTCAAGCTCTTAGGTCTACAGGTCCTTATTTATCTTTATTGTCCTACCCAACCTTTTACCCTTCATGAAAATTTACTACACTCTCATGAATCTCTCTTCTACACTGTTCCATGGCTTGTCCAAAAGAGGTTTTACAACTGTGGAGTGGATCATTTAATGGATAGCTAGCATTATTGGAGACAGATTCCATAGCAACAATAGGTACGGGGAAGGAAAAAACATGCTAGAGCATATTCCCCAAATTATGCTAGTTGTTTTCATTTTTTTCATTGTGAACCCCATGAAAATTGGCTAAACCTCTGGTTTATTAAGCCCCATAGGCACAGGGTTGGATCTCTCATCACGTTCACTATGTCCTCATAGGATTTTATAAAGATGAGATATCAAGACTAATTAGATATGAACACTATCATTCTCATAAAAGCATAGCATTTTCCTTTTGATGTAGTAATAATGTCTAAGGCCATTCAATATCGGATGGCAGCTTCTTTAATTAGAAACATTTCAGTGTTCATTAAGGACAGATTTTGTTTGCTATCATTTAAGTCTTACTGAGTGCATTTAATAGTAGTGTCTCTATGTGCTGCAAAGTCCTCAAGCCAATGGAGAGGATATACTTTCAGCCAAGTGATTATATTCATGAAAGCAGAACTTGGCCATCTTACCTTGAGGAGGAAGTTTAGTAGCTTCAGAAAATTGAAATGATTGTACATAACATAGATGTTGCTCAGAGGAGACAGCACTGTCAGGCATAAGGAGCCAAGCTAGGGGTGGGATATGCCACACCAGGGTCCCTGGCTTATGGCCTCTTCTGGTGGTTTATGTGCCATTCCAGGCATAGTGTATTTCAGTTGGCCCAACTTGCTTGGAACAACAGTATCCCAGTGGGTGTGTGTACTCCTTTCTCACCCAGGGTGATAATTAAGTTACCCAAATAAGTGAGCTATCTTCTTGAAGATTTTGTTAGCTAACACTTTTCTCAAGTGTGATGGACTTGTTCTCTTTAGAATAGCATATTGCCTCATGGTGAGAGTTTGGGCAGTGGTTTTCCTCATCACTTCCTTGACTTCATGGTTCTGGACTCAGCAAGAGTTTCCATTTTGGCATGTGAAGTACCAGGTCATTAATTGAGCATATAAATATAATATAGCCTACTACAGTTTCCACTAAAGGGTAAATTTCTAGATTTGTATTCAAGCTAGAAGAAACCTTTTATTTGCCAGGAGGTGTCAATGTCTTATGAGCACAGATATGGGACACAGTGATGAAGTTTCAAACACCCAGGTGTCCCTGCACACATCCAAATACCATGAGGGCACAATTATGATCATTCCTTCTTTGATTTCTTAATGTCCAATTTGTTTGAATCTCTCAGAACAGCTAATGCCGGTGCAACATGTTAATATTTGCCATGTTCACAAGTGATCACCTGCTTTGCATTAAGCCTCTGGCTCTTTGGTTAGTTCCTGACAGAGAGGTTCCACCAGGAGGACAAGTGTATAAATTGCTAAGAACTGTTGCTCTATGATGTTTTTTATATTTCTGCCTCATTTCAAAAATGGAAATACATTTCTGGGGCATTCTTCTCTTTTTTGTCTGAAACACTACCTGACCCATACACACCTAAGTCACACACATACCTAATTAAAATGGCATCCCTCTTTGGAAGTAACCTAGTTTTAATCTGTACCCTAGTATTTTTATTCCCAAATGAAGCCTGGGTTCTGAATCCCAAACTCAAATGTGACACAGGAGATGGAGGCACTATCCTGGGGAAGAAATAAATGTCTACCCAAACTCTGGAGTCTCTGTGAAAGCTGCATCTTCTTCCCATTGTTAAGGATTTCATGGCTAGTATTAGCTTTATAAATTATAGTTTCTGTATCAATGAATATTTTTCCAACCACTTAACTCTCAAAATATTTTTATAATACCAGAATTATGAATTATGATCATAAAGAATCTCCATAATTTCTGGAAAGACACCACCAAAGACTGGAATAGAATTTCCAGTGCATCCAAGAAATACACAATTTAAATAAAAGGGACTGAAAAACTTCGAGAAGCTCACAGGCATCCATCTGTTCAAATTGTACTTAGACACTGATATCTTTAATGTGGCCTTTGAAAGTGTCTTGGTTTCTCTTTTGGGGGGAGGGAGTATTTTCTTGTGTCAACTTCAACAGCAGATTCAGGTAACTTCATGTACTGAAATGGTGAACACTGAAGCTTTGGGATGCATTCTTTCAATGTCAGACACTGAGTGAAGCAGCCATTCATCAGCAGTACTTGGGATGTAGGGCTAATAGCAGGATTCACAGAAAACTGTGAGGCTGAGGGTCTCCAAGCCTGGGGTGAGGGCAGTTGAGCAGGAAGCTTGTAGGCACATATAACTGAGGAATGTGACAGAGTAGGGGAAGTTGTCATAATAAGTGAGCTTCAGTAACCAAGGTTTGTGTGTGATCAGTAGCTGGGCAGGGAGAATTCACAATGCCATCATTTGTCACAGAAGCAGGTGATGACATGGCTAATGCATGCACTGCAACATCAGGCAGCCCAATAGAAATCCATATTAGTGAGAATCTGGTTTTTATTAGATTGGTTTTAGAAAAATGATGAGCCTCTGAGTTGTGTCTTGTTGTTCAGGGCTCTCTTATGCCTTCCACAGTAGGTGTTGTTCCAACAAGATTTCTTTTCTCATTTTAACTTATGTAAATATGCTTATCCTGATTGACTCACCTTTAGTTGCTTGTAAATGTCTCATTTCTCCTAACTGACTTTTGAATTAGTTAACTGCTAAATCTGAACTGATCATTCTTGCTATTTGTCACTGGAGCACATGTTATGAGTTATAACCAATGACTTCTGCTGCTATATGTCTTGCTGGAGAATATTGCAAGAGCCCACATCTGTAAGTCTTCTCTTGTTCAGATCACTTTTTATTCTCTTAACCATTCATATCAATTTGTCTGATGGAACATGCTTAAGATAAGCTTAATTTTAAGATGAGCTTAATTTTAATAACTTTTAGCTTCATGACTTTTGAAGAATAAAGTTTTATTAATATGGAAAATATGATATTGAGAAATATGGACAGATTATATAAACACCTAATATTCTATTATTTGAATATTTTTAAGGAAAGGTATAGAGAGGAATGAAGTTGAAAAGAGGTAGGTGGGCAGAAAGAGGAGGAAGGGTCACTTTATTCGTTTTGGTTATTCCTCTTGATTTTCACCAAGACCCCAGGTTCTTAACCAGGTCTCTGGGACATGTAGCCTGCACCCTTTGTTGAAGGCTGCTACTAAACTGATATTCCACCAGGGTGGAGTTGATTTGTTACTAAAGTAAGGTGAAGACAAGAGTGAAGGCAAGTAGGTTGGAAGAGAGAAGGAAGAAACACTATATAGTTGTTCATCTTGGTGGTTCACCCTGGCTCATTATCTAAAGCATGGAAGCTTGGAATGTATGTAGAATATGTCCAGTGGCCTTATTCACTAGGAAATAAAGGTATGCCCAGTTTTTAATGACTAGATGTCATATATTCCATTAAATACAGGAATTTGGAAAGCATAAAATAGCTCATCTTTAATATTATCATTGAGAACAAAATAGCTCTGTATTTCTATCACTCTTGTCATACATCGTGCTAATACATTACTGTAATTATAATGTACCTACATACTATAACTTAATTTTACTTACACATATGTATTTTCATTACATTGTAGCAAATCTGCTTGATGTTATTTTAGTGTTGCTTTCATTCATCATATAATTGTAGTCCTAACCTAAAGTTTTTATTTTATTAATAATTTGTTTTCAACTTTTCTCTAAAACTGTGGCCATAAAGAATATGTACATAAATGTTATAATTACCAGGTGGACTATTGGAGCAAATTTTACAATATTTTGACAATCTTAATTTTTTTGGCATACTGTACTCACCTCAGGACTGTCTATTACACCATACCCACCACCAGAATTCTAGTGCCCACTATCACCTTTATGCTAACTACTTAAGTCCATTCTTCCTTCCCCCTCCCAATATTTTGGGACTGAAGTCTTGCATCCTCTGAATTGTGTTGTTTTTCAGCTTATTTATTTTGTGTCTTCATATTCAGCATAGGAGTGAAGTAATCCTGTACTTCTCTTTTTCTCCCTGGCTTATTTTGCTCAGAATAATCAACTCCACCCAGTTTGTTCCAAGAGACATTTGGGTTGTTTCCATACCTTGGTTTTGATGGATAATGCTCCTCTAAACATAGGGATACATAGACTTTTCTTGATTGGTGTGCCTGCATTCTTTGTGTAAAAGCCTAGAAGTGGGATTGCTACATTGAATGGTAGTTCCATTTTTATTTTCATGAGGACTGTGTATACTGTTTTCCTAAGAGGTTGTACTATTTTATATATCCTCAGTGTAAAAGGGTTCCTTTATCTTCACACCCACTCTGACATTCGTTTCTAGTTTTTGATGTAGAACATATTCTGTTATGATGATGCCTCATTATGGTTTTTATTTGCATTTCTCTGATGGTGGCAACGTAGAGCATTTGTTCATGTTTCTGAGGGACATCTGTGTGTCTTTAGAGATGTGTCTATTGAGGTCTTAAGTCCCATATTTGAGTAGATTTTTTGAGGCACAACAACTCTATATATTTTGGAGAATAAGCTCTTGTCATGTGTTATGTAAATAACTTTTCTCATTAACTGGGTTGTATTTTGTTTTAGTGATTTTATTTTTCACTATAAAGATATTTAGTTTACTGCAGTCTCTACTGTGTAGATCTCTTTTAGTTTCCTTTGGCATAAGTATCACTTGCTCATGACTAGCTGTAAGGTTAATATTACGGGACATATTTACTGTACAGTCCATTGTGTGTTTTATGATAATAGGTCTCATGTTTAGGTATATAATTCATTTGGATTTAATTATCATTTATGACAAAATTACATCTATTTTTCTAAGTGCCTGTCTAATGTTCACAACATCATTTGTGGAATGGCCTTCCATTCTCCCTCTATAGGCTTTTGTCTTTTGGCTGTTATAACCAAGTGTTCATATAGGTGTGATTTTATATTTGAACTCTCAATTTTATTGAACTGGCCTGTGTTATTTTTTGTTCCAATACTATATTATTTTGATAGCAACCACTTTGTAATAACATTTGAAGTAGTGGAAGGTCCTTCACACATATATCTTTTTACTGAAGCTATATTTTGATCATTCAAGGTCTTTTGTTGCTCCATGCAAACTTTAATGTTCATTATTTAATTCCCTGAAGTATTTCCCTGGACTTTTAATAAAAATTCCATTCAATCTGTATATTTCTTGGAGTAACATGGTAATTTTAGCTATGTTGTGTATTCTGAGCACAGCGTATAATATTTTTGTTGCTTCATGTCTTCTAACTTGCTCCATTTTATTGCAGCATTCAATGTATAGATCTTTAGTTTTCTTTTTAAATTTATACCAGATAATTGATCTCCTTTGATGCTATTGTGAATGTGCTTTCTTTCTTGATTTTACTTTTTTTCTAGTTCATTATTTGACAGTTGATTTTGCATTGATTTTATATCCTGCTACTGGGATGCATCAATCTGTTTTTCTAAGATATTTCAGCAGTGTTTATAGGATTTTCAAGGGTAAGGTTATCTGCAATTAATAATAATTTCATTACTTCTTTTTATATTCTTTATATTTTATTATTTTTAACTTTAATTAAAGGGATGTCGTATTTTTATATTAACTTGTTTTGATATATACATACCAAATTTTCATTTGCATGTAACACATAGGTTTACCAATATTCCCCCTTTTTCCCCCTTCATTCAAATTTAATTCCCATTATCCCATTTCCCCACACCTCCTCTGTCTCTTTGG
>RJWH01008153.1:0-33201 GCA_004363575.1 Solenodon paradoxus
AGAGAGAGAGAGAGAGAGAGAGAGAGAGAGAGAGAGAGAGACGCTATTAGCATTGTTCTTGAGAAGGCCATGTCTGGCTACTGATGCAGAAATGTAAGTAAAACCTGCATTTTCTCTTAACATGAAAACAAATCATTCTATCTTCTCACGTGGAGAGTAGCTGAAAAGACCAAGTAGGAGAAGAGAGATGAAAACACTTGGTAATGACATATAAAACAGACTACAGCTCAATGCTACCATATTACAGAATCATCTCTTGTTGCAAACTGTGTGACCTAGGGGAAGTCACTTGACCTCTCTGAACTTCATTTTCTTTCTAGGTAAAATGAATGAAACGGACAAGAGCATGAATATCAAGTTTTAATATACAGAGGAATCACTTGATCCCACCACCACCCCCAATCCTTGCTCCTGAGAACCCATTTCATTAAGTCAGGAATGGGGTCCAAAAATCTGTTTTTAACATTCATTGAGGTAACTTTGATTTGCAAAGTAAGACAAGCCATGTGTATAGGTTCCCCATTCCGAAAATGTAGGCCAACTCACCACAGCCAGCATCACATTTCTAAAGTTCCTTATATAAGCAGGTCTCTGCTGAAGGTGACAATTGGCACATATAAAAGCTCCTAGCCTGAAAAGGATCCCCAGTCTGAAAAGCTCCCTGGTTTTCAGATGGTGACTTGTGTGTCCGTGGGTGTGTCTGGAGACCCACTGTCCAGCGGATCCACCACCACTTGCCCCACCCTCTTCCCCACCGGTCACTTCAGTCAGTTGTCAATGTCTAGAGGTTGCCTTTGGTTTTGTCTGTTCCTTTGCTTTTCGTCTCTATATTCTACCCATGCGTAAGATCATGCAGTATCTCTCTTTCTCCTTCTGACTTACTCAAGAATCTGTATTTTAAGGCAGTAGCCCAGTAATACTGATGCTCACAATCAGCAGGCCCAGCAGGTAAACCTGGCCCCTTTCAGACCCTGAGCCCTGTGCTCAGGTTGTACCTCAGAACCAGCATGCCACAGCAGACTTGGTTCTGCTGACTGTGAGGTGACAGGGCGGTCAGAGAATTACATCCTGACCCCTAACCTAGCCCCACAGAGGGACTCAGCAGTGGTGACTTTGTACTTTTGTCCCCAAGTTGAACTGGCAGGCCTGCGACACTCACCAGTTATACCCAGAGGCTCACAGGGGTATGGCCATTCTGCCCGAACTGACACCACCCAGTATCGGGACTGATAACGAGGACCAACTGGTCCTACCAGGCTTCCCCTTGGTCTGGTTGCAAGTTCAAGTCTGTAAGTGGCCGCCTGCAATTCTTCATCATCCCTGGGTAGGAAATATCATTAGTCAGAATTTGCGGTCTACACACGGACTAATTGAGTTAGTGACTTTCTTCTCTCCTCTAACATCTACAGAACCCCAACTTCAAGCCAGGCACTTCTACGAGGGTCATAGAAATAAATAATGGAGCAGGGTGGAGACCCCGCCTCCCCCAGACACACCCACAAACCCACAAATCACTACCTAAAAACCAGGTTGCATGTCAGACTGGACACCTTTTTCAGGCTAGAAGCTTCCAAATGTACCTGGAACCAAGTCAAATTAAATCCATCAAGGTTGCTGGAAACAGCCAAAGGTAAAGAAACCTCACTTAGAAAAATGCAACAAGGTTTCCCTGCCTGGCTAGGATTGTCTCTTGCAGACACTGGTCTCCAGCGGCCCACATACATTTATTTCCCTGTCCGATTCCAACCAAAGTTTCAGCCTGACTGTCTGCAGGTTTATCTGAAAGCCCGTTGTGGTCAGTGGTGCTTGAAACAGGAACCGCAGAGACTGGACGGCTTGGTCTGCCACTATCAGATCTCCCCGGAGTGTCACCCTAAGCCTCGTTGCGTTTCTCTGCCCTAGATTCCTAATTATTTGTAAAACAAATCTTTAGGTTCTCTAATGCCTCTTCCAGTAGTAGGACGGTTGGGGGGCTGGGAATGGGCAGGGTGCAGGGGAACGAGATGACGTTGGTTAACATGCTCGTCACAACAGTCTTCTCAAGAGAGGACTCTTGTCCTCGTTTCACAAATGAAGAAACTGCTGCCTTGGCAGATTTGTCCTCATTGCCCAAACTCACACACCTGATGATAAAAAGAACCTTCACATTAACTGGTAACATTGTCGAGCACTAGGTTCACAGTATTGCTTTCATGTTTTCTGAACACCTGTATGAGGCCGTTCATGCAGATGAGGACACAGCAGTTTAGACAGGTGAGATAACTTGTCTGGGCTCCGACAGCCAGTGAGCTTGAGGAAGGAATTTGAGCTTCGTCATGGTACTGTCCCTCAGAAACTCTAGATATTTTGGGTCAGTGAGTTTGAAACTCTCAGTCCTCACTTTGTGGAGGAGCACATTTAATTGGATTAAAGAAATAGAAACAACACCAACAAGACAGCACACTTCCTGCTGAGTGAAAGCGCTCAGTGTGTTTAAGTAACACACTTCTCCCCCACTCCAGGTCTAGTCTTTCAGTGTCTGGACTGAGTTTCATGGGCAGATAGGCTAGCTGTGTCGCTAACCAAACAAGCCTTCCTCACAAACAACAAGCTTCTATTACTGGCTCAACTATCAGCCACGTCTCTGATCCAAAAGCGAATTCCATGCTTCCATGAAATTCCATGAACATCACTACTGGAATTTTCTTTATGGAGCTCTCAAGTTAAAGTCAGTCAAAGTGTATGGAGAGAGAGAGGAGAGAAAGGGGAGAGGAGAGAGAGTGTGGAGTGTGGAGAGAGGAGGAAGGGGATGGGAGAGAAATAAAGGGGGGAGAAGGGAGAGGAGAGAGAGACAGAGACAGAGACAGAGAGACAGACAGAAAGAGACTCCATTGAGTACAAGACTGTATTGGGGAAAAGGAAGCCATGCTGGATTTGGTTTCCACCCAACCTATCTAGTAAAGAAACTAGATGGTAGACAATCAACTCTATCAGCAATATCATTTAAAATCCTTGGAGTCCTGAAGGAATGAAAGAAACTGAAAGGTGTCACTAAATGGTGACATTTAACTGACATTCAATATTGCTAACTTGTTTTAGAGCCTCCCAGCCCTCCTGACTCTTCCCTGCTGGCCTACACCAAACTTGACGTCGCTGATTTACCGCCAGGTCCAGCTTCAGGAAGTGGCTACAAACTAGGGAGATCCCTTCAGCTTCCGTTGGTTTAAGGGTAAGCACCTGATCTGAGCTGGCCCAACCACAGGAGAAACCAGCACTTCTGTTTGCTGGTTTTGAGCTGAGAAGACTCTTCTCTCTCTTTCCTGGTGGCACGTAGCCCTCAGCCTTGGAGCCCAGTCACATTTTTGTGACCAGGGAAGCCAGCCTAAAGGTGGCTTCTGAGGACAGATAGGCCAAGAGAGCATCAGAGAAATGGAGCTGAAGCCTAGGTCTGAGCCCACGTCTGAGCCCACGTACTTGGGAGCATATTCGAGAATGAGCTTCCTTTATTTCTTGAGTCACGTAGAGTGGGGTTTTCTATCATTTGTCACCCAAAGCACACCAACTCATCCCAAGCCAATTTTTCAAAATGTACCCAGATATTCATGGTTCATTCTTAATATATGCAGGATCAAGTACGGTGGAGGGGGAAGAGTCTTCTGGTTTCAAAGACAGAGGACTAGCTCAAAGTAATAAGCAAAAATGGAATTTATTAACTCAAGAATGTGAACACTTGATGAATAAATTGGGCTTCAGACATAGCTGGATATAGGAATTCAGACAAAACGACCAGAACCCAGTTTCTTTCCATATCTTCATTCAGTTCTGCCTGTGTTCTTGCATGGGCCTTATTCTCAGAGTGCACCTCCTTCCGTAGTTAACAGCCTGACTCTATGACCTCTCACAGTCAAGTCCACTGGGGAGGGAAGCCCCATCTTTACAGTTGTCCAATTAAGCCCTGGAGGTTTTCTGGCTGGGCCTTGGCTTGGAAGCTCTTCCCACTGCTGACTAAGCACTGGGGCCAAGAAAAGGGACTGGTCCAGGCGACGTGGGTCCCACTCCCATAATTCACCATGAAACCAGCTTAAAGTTCAGCTGTGTGCAAAGTGCATGACTGAGAGTGGAGGTGAGTATGTCCCCCAAACTAAATCAAGCAACAGAGCAACAGGCGAGAAAACAGCAGATGCCTCTGGCAGCTCACTTGAAAGTGCCTCTCAGCCCATGTTTCTAGCACAATGCAGATGCACAACAGGTGGGTTCAACTGAAAATCCTGGTTCTCATGACTAAGGCCTTTCCTGCATTTGCCAGCCTAGCTCACTGGTCCTCAAGCAGGGGCACCTCTGGGAGATAGGTGGCTGTGTTTGGACACAGTTTGATTTGTCACAACTTGGGGCATTACTGACATTAGTTGTAGGGGTCATGGAGGCTGCTGAGCTTCCTATAATCTGAATCTGTAAGAAGTCCTCGTGACAAAGAATGGTCCATCCTGTAGCATGGAGGTGGAGGAGTCCTGGCCAAGTTTGTGATGCTGTGTCCATTATTATGAGTAAAGAAGAAGAAACTTAGATTAATGAAGCAAAGTGCCATGTTTATGCCAGGTAAGAAAGACATGATGGGGTTGGGATTTTAATCTGAGTACCTGACATTTTTTCTGTTCTTTAATTGAGCGAACTTTGATTTATCGCACACTCTATGTTTACATGTGCAGGTTTACTCCTTATCGAATATATAACTCCACGCCCACCACCCCGTTTCTAAAATTAGTCCACCACCACCATCCACTGGATGCCCCTACCTGGGGGCTCCCACCCACCACTCCTCCCCACTCTGGTTACTTCAATTCTGTTCTCAGTGTCCAAAGGGTAGTTTTTGTTTCCTTTGTTACCGTTTGTTTTAGTTGCTTTTTTGTTTTTTTATAATCTATGAGTAAGATCATCAGGTATTTGCCCGCAACCTGGCTTTTATCTCGTGATTACCAAGTTTTGAACTGAAACTCAGTGTCCCTCCACCGCATTCCACCCACTCTGAATTCTGGCTCAGGGGGACAGGGCCCCCAGGAATCAGCATGACAGGATCACCAGAGACACTAAAGGAAGCAAAGAGGGGCCCCTGCAAGACAAGGCACTGCCACCTCATACAACTCACAGTTCTGGGCTTTGGGGAAGCAAAGATACATGATCTCTTCAGGAAACGGGCTCATGGGCACTATGAGATGAATGCAGAATGAGGGGAATTTCCCTTTCCAGTCTCTGCACATGCTTACCCTCTGCTTGCAATTCCTTGTTCTCTTTTCTAACTTCTCATCCCTTAAGCTCATCAAGAAAGCTTGTCTGACCTCCATCTCCACACTCCATTTTTAATGGTCCCCTTCTGTGGACACGTAGCACCCTGAACAGAGTCCTACTATTCTACTCTCATATTGTACTATAATTGGTAGTATTTTTTTAAAGGAAAAGTGCAGACAGGAATGATGGCGAGTAGACAAGCCAGCAGGAAGAGAAAAGAGGAAGAGGCATTTTATTTTATTTTTATTTAGTTGGCCATCTTGGTTGTTCTCTCTGTCCCCAGGACACGAACTCGGGTCCCTGGGATGCATGTGGTCTGCGCTCAGCCAGAGGTGGTGGACCTAATGCTACTCCACCAGGGTGCACCTGTAATTGGCAGTTTACTTAGTGGTCATGTCTGTTGGATTGTGAGCTCCCTGAGGATGGAGCCCACATCCAGGAACCCTTGTACAGAACCCAGTGCTCTACTGTGGCTAGTTGTCCACAAATTACTCTTGTCATTTGTATAGTCTAGGACTCAGCAACTTGCTCTGTAATGGTCATAAATAGTCAATATTCTAGACTTTACAATCCATAGCTCATCACAACCACATAACTCAGCTGTTAAAGCACAAAAATAGCCATAGAAATTATGTAAATAAATGGGTTTAGTGATGCTCAACAAAACGCTGATTCCTGGTCTGTTCCAGAGCCATGCTTCCATTAATAAGTCTTAATTTTCAGGGATGCCTGTTTCTACCTAGCAATCCTCCAAATACAGCTAGACTTCCCAGGCCGTGTGAATAAGTTCTAGGGAATGAGAAGTAGGTGGGCACATTATTTGGGATTTCTCACTCATTTGGGAAGGGACTCTTTCTGTCCCTGTGTTTTCCTTCCTTCCTCTAACCTATGAAGGGCTCCGGCAGCCATCTTGGACCCTGAAGGGACTCAGAGGAAGAAGCCTCCAGCTAGGAGGGAAGAACAGATAGAGAAGAGTCTGGGTCCCTAGTGAGACCACATATGCCATCATGCTTGTCTGACATGACCAACAGGTAGGTTTTTCCATGAGAGAAAAATAAACTTCTGTCTTGTCTAAGTCAACATGTGTGTTTATATGCAGCCAAACCTAAGCTTAACTCTCAAATATTTGACTACTGAAAGGAATGCCCAGAATGCAGGGGAGCACCCAGAGGAAATTAGCTCTGTGGGGAGGCATGGGGACTCGTGGAAACAGACCCTAGGTCCTCCTCGGGCTTGTCTGTGGTTAAGCACCCAGGAAGACTCAAGTCTCTGGTCAGTGTCTGCCGCCTCCTTCTGCCCCCCAGGGGACGTCCTGTTAGAGTACCCACCTCTCACGACTCTGTCTCCCGGTGCCTCCACCCCACCAAGATGACCTGCTATGGAGAATTCAGTTTCCTACAAAAGAAGGCGTTGATCCTTGTGTGTCCAGGATTTACTACCAGACACCAAGGGGGAAGCAGTGAGAATCCCCCCAAATAACACAAAGAGCAATGTCTAACAGGCTGAAGAAACGTAATAGGTCCTCGTCGTGGTCCCCAATTTGTTTACTGTTTGTTGTCTGTGCCAGTGACTTGGAGGGACAACCTTGCCTGGGCATTAGGCAAACCTAAATTTGAATAGGGGCTCAGCCATGTAGCAATGCAACGTTGGCCAAGTCATGTAATTTCCCTGAGCCTCACTTTTCCCAACTACAAAATAAGTCACTAGTCATTTTCTTCACAGCAATACAGTGAGAATCAAATAGTGAAGGGTTTCTGGTCCAGGGAGGGGGCCCATGATAGAGTTGAAAACCTCTCTCTGCCTGCTTCCTGGTGATCAGGATGGCGGCGTGGCAGGGTGACCATGGTGACCACCTGGGTGGACCCCTGCCACTGCCTGGGAAGGGCAAAGGCTTCCAGCCTTCAAAGCAAACCCTTCCTTCCCTTCTCTTTTCTTAGCCTGTCCCACATAATCACACTTCCTCGTGTTCCCTCGCCGTGTTTTAAAGCAAGAGTAGAACAGTCCTTGGGGTCCGTGAAAAGCCGCTGTTTCTCCCCGGGTGATACTCCAGCCGTGCTGGAACCCTGTGTACCTACCGGTGCCATGAGGACATTCACAATGTCACACTGACTGGCCACTCATTTTCACTTTGCCACGAAGGAGGCCTTGACCCAACTCAGCTGAAGGAGTGAGCATGGACCACAGCAAACGTGGGGGCCTTTCCATAAAGGTGACTTACAAATGCAAAATAGTCCACGTCCCCAGAGATGGCTGAGAAAGCTATTAGTGCCGTGCAGGGGAAATGAACAACCCAAAAAAAGCTGCCAGCAGTGAACAGGGTCCCCCGGCATTCAGTGCGTGCGAACTGGGTTCCTAGAGCAGCTGTTCAGGAGACGGAAACTCGGCGCTGCTTCCCATAAATGGTGTCAAGGAGAAGTGGGTGAGAGCTGGAGAGTGGAAAAGGAACGGGAGGGACCCAAAGGCCATGGTTCTCTGGAAGCATCCACGGCAGAGTCACACATTGAAGAATAGAACAACACACCCTGGACTGCTGGAAACACACATAACTTCCATTAATAACTCATTAATAACACACAACTGCTGGAAAAGGAGCATATTGTGGATGGAGGTCTGGGTGGAAAAGAAGCAAATGATTTTGCTGTTCTTTCTTGCACCGGTTGAAACAACTGAGATGAACAACTGAATAAACACATGTGTCTTTCTCCTGTCTCTTCCTGCCTGCCTGCTTACTCAGCTTCATTCCTGCAGCTTTCCATTAAAAAAAAAAAAAAAAAAGGTTTCAACGTTCCTAGCCGGTCCCCTTCTAGAACACGAGTTCAGTGTAGAATTTCATGATCATCCCCCTGGGTCGATGTGGGAGTTGCAGCGATATTTGTAAAAATGCTACATACGCTGTGTTGAGTTATGCCAATGCAAGTGCATGTTACTAGGATTATAGAAACATGATTGTCTGGAATCATGCTTCCAGGATTTTAAAGAATTCATGAATGAGATTCTTAAAAAAAAAAGATGTACTCACCTGACGTTCTCAGCAATCTATAGCGTGGAGTCTTAGTTGATTCGCTATTAGGTCTTTAAAGCAGCAATGCCTAATCAAGAGCGTTATCCAATGAATCATTTCTGTCATAACTGCATTGTCCGTTTGGAATGCTAGCTTCTAGAAAGCTGTGGCAGCTGTAGCAGCAGCCCTAACTCCCTGCTCCTCCTGCACACAAATCACATGGCCTCGGGGGAAAAGCCTGATTAATGGCCAAATGAATTAGCAGCAAGTTGGAAAAGAAGAGAGAGACAAATGGTCACCAACACACAGTTTACCCCCTTATACATGATGATGTGGTCCCGTAATGCAGCTAAATGGGATTGGTACAAATTGAATCAAAATGGGGGTGATTGCTCTTTAAAGACCCCTGGGGGGGAATTACTTGATAAAGGATCTTTCCATTTTCATGAATGAGTCCCTTGATAGAACCACATTTTCTACATTTGATTCTTTATAATCCAGCTTTCAAGTTATTAATAGAGATTATAAAAGATATTAAACTAGAAACAGAAACTATAGAATCTGTTCTGTATAATAGACAATAATATAATTTCTATAAAAATAATAGTTATTGATTATCCATTGCCTACAATGTACATGAGTTGAGTGGTTGGTTACATTTCTCTGCTGAAAGATAACATTTAAAGAAAGGTGATTCTAGGTCCTCAGGAAAAATCACTTCAACAACTACAACAAAAAGAGTTCAACTCATAAAGAAAACACTAAAAACAAGGAGCTAGAACCAACCAGAGACTGGACTGTCGTTTGAAGTACTAAGCTCTCTGCCAGAAAAATTTCGGTTGTGGGGAACACCACCGAGGAAATCTGACTTCATTTTATGATCAGGCTTGAATGCTTCCAGAAACCATAAGTAGGAGGTAGGAGATAGGCAGGCCCCTCCTACTTCAGTTTGTTCAAGCTTAAGTGGCTTGAGGGTAAAAGAACTGTACACAACAAGTTTAGGGGAGAAGGAAATATCGCAGGTGCAGGTGGGAAGGGCTGTTGGGAACAGTGCTTACTTGGTTTGTCTGCTGGGGCCTCTGGCTGTTTGTACTTATGAGGACATCATAATATAACCCAGGTGGTCGGGGCGGGGTGGGACAGAGGGGGAGCATCAAGCATCACCTGAGAAGTGACTTTCTACCTCACTGGGAATGCTTCCTTGAGTCACCAGCGCCTGGAACAAAAGCATCCATTCCTTCCCCAATCCCCCTTTGCAGCTGTTTGCAAAACGTAAACATACACACACCCTTGTATACATAGAGAGGTACTATGCATAGACACTTGGAGAGCTAAACCACACCCACAATCCAGAAAGAGCCTGCCACCAGGTCCAGAGTTCAGGTCGGTCATAGTCTCATGGAAGAAATCTCGACAGCACCAGAAGGGACCAACCCTCTCACTTTACAAATGAGGAAAACGCAGCCACAGTGGATCTATGACTCACCCAGGTCGCACAGCCTTAAGTTAAGCTCAGGCCGATAAGTCCTCTCCTTTCCCTCTATCGGGGCAACAGTATCTTGGGGATGGGGAGTTAGGAGGTGCTGTGCTCATTACTGGGGTAATAGTTACCGCCACCTTTGAAACTGCAGGATAGGATCGCAGGTAAATATCATTACCTGGTACAAATGAAATGTTTCCCTGCACGAAACCCGTTTTCACTTGTCGCCTGTGGCCGCTGGCCACTTGTGGCTGCAAAGATTGCTACTGAGCTCCCGCTCACACGCACCCATTTGCTCACAAGCTTCAGAAAATAGGAGGGCTGGGTCTGATTCTTCTTATTAAAAGCAAACAACCCCATTATTAAAAGTAAACAAGGAAGAACAGCTTTGAGACAATTGATTAAATGTCTCCTGGCGCAGAGGCCTAAGTTCACCCCAGTTACCTCAAACAAAGCCTCCCCTACTGACAGTCTAAGAGGGAATGCCAGGCAGTGTCTGGTTAAGAGGAACACCCCCTTCTGAGTGGCTGTTACAGGTTAGGCTTTATAATCACACGAGCCCTAATTCTCAACATTTAGAAGCAGGTATTATAGTTCACATTTTGCCCATGATGGCATGGACAGGTAAAGTTAATTGTTCATGGACAGGGTTGAAATATGGAGACATGAGATTTCGAGCTTGAATCTCTGACACCAAAGCCCATGTCTATTGCACCCTCGCACACTGCCCCTTTTCAAGGGTCTCAGGTGGCCCAGTTTTTGCTATTGATTTCAAAACAAAGCCCAAGACACAGGAGAAGGAAGCTGTATTTGTCCTTACAAAACCTCCTGGAATTGCAGGCATGCTTGTGGGGATCCCAGGCAGAGGAAGCCCTGGGCCACCTAAGGTGCTTAAATGTATGAAGTGGGCAGAACAAAAATGCTGGTACTCAGCATCTTGCACTGATGTCTACCTAATGCCTATGCCATTTTATATATTCCAGTGTCCAAACAAACCAGCATGTGGTTTTGCTGATCCAGAATTTTGACCTTCACAGTGAGTCTAGGGTTAACTGACTTTCAGTGACAGACTCCCAGTAACTAAACTTATAAGAAGTAGATGTATAATCAAAATATTAATTGGCTACAGTTTACTTGGGGCTTGTCTCCTTGGGAGTCCTAATGTTAGAAACATGTAAACAATGTGGTTGTTCTAAAAAAAAGTTTAGATTTTAAAAATCATGCTGTTGGAAAATCAATAAATAACTTGTTATGGGTGCAGTGCTAGGTAACGAGGGGATTTTCCACACCACCAATGACCAGTTGAGGATGACACAACAGGCAAATCTCCTGATATGGATGGATGATGTCACAGTTATGAACACATCAACAAAGTCTTCATCAGAGCTACTACATATTGTGAAGAGACTTATGAATTATGTAGAATAAAAAAAGACATTTACTGGAAAACAATAATTCAAATGGTTCCTCAAGAGATTACAAATAGATTTCCCATAGGAACCAGACATTCCACTATAGAATATACCCAGGAGAATTGAAATCACACATCCATACACAAAGAGGGGTACACAAATATTCATAAAAACTTGTCAGAATAGGCAACAAGTGGAAAGAACTTAAATACACGTGAACTAAAGACTGGATAAACAAAATGTTGTGTATCTAATATAGTGGATTATTACTCAGTCATATGAAGGAATGAATTACTGTAGGTCTACAGCACAGATGAACCTTAAAACTCTTATGCTGGAGCACTCTGGTGGAGTAGTGGTTTGGTTAGCTGCCTTTGTCTGGTACAGTCCACATACATCCCAGGGACCTAGGGTCACATCCCAGAGCTGGCTAAACAACCAGGATGCACAATTAAATACAATAAATAAAAGTGCTTCTTCCTCTCTCTTCCTGCCTGTCTGCACCTGTCCTTTAAAACACAAAAACTTATGCTAAGTGAAAGAAGCCAGCTATGAAAGGCCACATACAGAATGATTCCATTTATATGAAATGTCCAGAATAGGCCAATCAACAGACACAAAAATTAGATTAGTGGTCACCTAGAGCTGGGGACTGGGAGGTTGGGGAGGAAATGGGGAGAGGTTGCTAATGGGAAGGGAATTGCTTTGTGGGGTGATAAAAATGTTCTAATATCATTGGTCAGAGATGGTTGCCCAACTGTAAATATACACAAAATAATGGAATCGTGTACTTCAAAAGGATCCCTTGTAAGTGATGTGAATTAGGTCTCAATAAAGATGTCACCCTGGTGGAGTAGTGGTTGGGTCCACCGCCTCCCATTGGGCACTACCCACATACATCCCAAGGACTTGGGTTCGCATCCTGGGGCTGGGGGTGGGGGTAGCAACTAAGATGGACAAATAAAATAAAAATAAATAAGAATGTTCCTTCTTCCTCTCTCTGTCTGCCTGCCTGCCTATCTGCACCTTTCCTTTAAAACAAAAGCGGGTGGTGGTGGCCCCATTTACCACTGAAGAGAAGATGCTGGTCTCCATTGTCCCCCAGCCCAACCCCTGGCCATCCTTCTCTGCTTTGCTTTGTCCCCCTGGAAGCTGATCCTATGAGCCGTACCAATAGGCCGCCTGTAGGAAAGATCAGATTTAATACCCAAACGGGGAGAATTTTGAGATAGAACAATAGGGTCAAAAGGCTGTCTTGGACTAGCCTGTGGGGTTTCATCCTGGTGGTGCAGGCTGGCCTCATCTATCTATCAGTCTATTCAGGGTGACAGGTGATGCCAGGCAGCCCTCTCCATGCAAACTGCCTCTCTGGGTTCCAGACTTCAGATCTCACCCCTCTCCTTGCCCTTCAGGCCCCACAAGCATGCCTGCAATTCCAGGAGGTTTTGCCAGGCAGATACAGCTTCCTTCTCCTGTGTCTTGGGCTTTGCTTTGAAATCAATAGCAAAAACAGGGCCACAGGAGACCTGTCTTGAAAGGGGGCAATCTGTGAGGGTGGAAAAGTAAGACTCCCTCCTTGCTCCCCAGAATTAAGCTGTCTTGCTCATTTCCCTGCACTCCACTCATGTCCTTCTAACTCATCTCTTTCTGAAACTTCCTCCATTTCCAGTTGGTATGGGCCATCTGTTTCCTGCCAGCACCCTCATGACACCAAACTCCAGATAAACAGTCTGAGAGATTTGAAAAGGAAAAGTGTGGTAAGCCCAGTGACACTGCTGTGCCCACCCTCCTTAGGTTTCTCCAGATGACTGGGCATGCTGATAACAAATCCTGAGAGCAAGTGAGTTTACTGCCTGCTCCCCAGCCACAAGGATGTCCCAGTAAATATCATTTCCATTATGTTTATTATTGCAAGAGGTCTCCCCCCACCTCAACTTTGAAGGAAATGAGTGTATATTACAAATTACAGTTTTCAGTCAAGAACTCAGCATGGGAAAATATATTCATTGGGTGTATGTTCAGGATGTGCTGTGCTGCCTAAATCTGAGGATTTATGTATCGCATCAGCTCCGGAAAATTCTCAGCTAATAGCTCTTAGAATATGTGCTTCCGCTTTTCCTCCATTCTCTAACAATATGCTTTATTCTCATTAATTCTTTGTTTCCAACCTCCCCACTCCCCTTTCTATTTCTTTATTTCTGTGTGCCTTCTTCTGGTCTTTTTGATCACACAATGCTCTTTTCAACTGTGTCTGGTCAGCTTCCTAGTCTGGTCACACAGGGTTCAAATACTTATAATAATTTCAGTGACTACTTTTTTCATTGCGAGGCAGTCTGTTTCCTTCCCTAATTCAGCTGTATCCTCTTTTCAGCGTATCTTGTATTTTTGTTTCCTTCTTTCATATCTTAATCCTTTCAAACATACCTATGCCCACCAGACTAGGATAATTTTAGCTCTTGTGGGTTAAGCCCTGGTGTTAGTTACATCTGTGAACCTAGACCAAGTGAGCACACTGTTTCCTTGTGTAGTTTATCATTTGGAATTGTGAACTCATTTCAGGAGCCTTTACCTGTGGGAATCCTGTGAAGACTTGTAGGGGGTAGGTTCTCTTAGAGCCATTTCTCCTTTGATTCAGCATTATTTTACTTCTCATCTAGAGCACTTGGGTTCCATTCCAGGGAAGGCAATTTCAAACTCTAAAGGCACCTGTGTGCTGGTCCCTGGTTGCAAATTCCCAGTGGGTGCTTTTAGCCTCCACCCAGAGTGCAGACCAAGTTTATCACGTTTGTCAGTTACCTGCTTGGTAGCCATGTTGCTTCCGGGTCCGCCTGTTCCTGAAGCTATGCAAACATGGGGTCCTGACTTTGCAGGAGCTCCCAGTTATATTCCCCTCTGTAAATGGTCCAGGGCCTCTATTTTCATCCCCCTTTTGGGGTGAATGTCCGGGCCCCTGGGTTACTGAAACTGAGGCCTCCTCCCAGGGCCATGGGGAATCAGATTTCCTCCATTCTCTTCTGCTTTCTAGCTTCCTCTTTGTTTCTGGCCCCTGAGGATTTCCCTTCTTTCTTGCTAGCTCTGCCACATATTCAAAAGAATTCTGATCACATTTTGCAAGCTACGTGACTGCAGCAGGAGAGGATTTCAAGTTAAACCTGCCTCTTCATGAAGACTGGGAGTCCCCTTTCCATTGTGCATAAATCACAAAATGTTGGATTTTGTGTAATGTGTAATGTTTTCCATTCTTAGTAAACTCAGTCACCTCCGACTAGATCTAGGAATAGCTCAATAGCTTTCAGTGGTTTCATCTGCTATGTTAAAGGGAAGATTGTATAAAATAATATGCTTCTCATGCTCTGATTGCTGCTCTAACCAGGACTCATATTTTTCTTAGAAAATGTTTCTTTCTTTCTCATTGTGCTTGTATGGAACAGAAAGAGGAAAGTTCCAGAAAAGGAAGAGATCAGACCCTGGACTGTCTTGTTCTGGAACTTCTCCCTCCAGAGCCCCGTTTTCCAACACCAAGGTAACCGAGAAGTTAAATCGCTAGCAGGCACTTGGAGAACAGAGAGAAGGCAATTTGGCAGAGTGGCTGCACAGGAAAAAGCTCAGGAATTGAATCAAGGCACCTCCCCCAGTCAGGGGCAGACACATTTTTCTGGTGACTTAGAACCACCAGAGAGGTCTCTCTTCCTTGAGGAGTACTGGAGAAGCAAATCCTTACATCTTCTTTTCCTCATTCCTATCTTCCCTGTGAACCAAACCCATACTCAGAGCTCTCATGCTCAGATATTGCAAAACTGGTCTACAGAGTTTTTTTTTTTTTAATTGGAAAATTAAAAAAGATTTCAACGTTGCACCGTGGTGGTTTAAAGGTTAAGTCCATCGGACACAGTCCACATGCACACCAGGGACCCGGGTTCATGACCCATGGTCAGTGGGGAACAACCCAGGTGGTGAACAACTAAATAAAACAGTAAAATACTTCTTCCTTCTCTTTCTTCCTACTTGTCTCTGCTCGTCGTCATTTCTACCTGCACCTTTCCTTAAAAAAAAAATCAATGTTGGGAAACTTCACATCAAGATTTAACGTTTCAGCCTCTTTGGGAGGATTAGAATCTATGACAATTAAGGGCCCACATTCCTAGTTAGGCTTGCACTCAGGAGAGGGAGCTTGCTCTTGTTTCTAGGGTCTCTGTGTCTCCTAAGAAAGTGCATCTGGCCTGCTTCACACAGGAAGGATGCATGAGCCCCATCGGCATGGCCATGACTGCTATTCCAGGGTTGCTTTGACCTCGCTGCCCATCTGTTCATGAGGCCCTCCCGCCTTTCACTGGTTTCCTGCCTACATTCTATACATAGAGGCTAGGATGCTAGGGTGTATCCCAGGCCACCATCCACAAACACATACAAAACATCTCTTAGGATGAGTCATTGCAACAGATATTACTGGTTGATTGCTGTTGGTTTCATTTTCAAAGGGGGCTTCTAGTTTTGAGACACTTGCATGTGTATTGACTACTCCCCAGTTCCTCTAAGGGATAGTAGGCCCAGGTTCCAAAGAATTTTGCTGGTACATCTTAAGGGGGTGCGTAAACTAGTTTTATTTCATAGATGAGTCATGGGTAATGATGCATACACACGCATAGCTAACCTTTATTGAGTATGTATTGGGGGCCAAGTACTAAGTGATCAGTCCTCACACAGCCTTCAGAGTTAGCACTTCTGTGTCCATTTTACAGATGAAGAGATTGAGGCACAGAAAACTGCGAAGGAGTCAATTCCAAAGGAGGTATCTTGACTCTGAGACTCCCCTCTTAAGCACCTGGCACAGCTGCCTCTGAGGCAGAGATCCCTGATGAGGGTCAGGAGTTTCACAGATGTTAGGAGAAGTCTTCCGGAAACCTGGAGGGTTTCACACAGCAGCCCAGAGGCACCGTAAGTCACCTGAGCAGCTTTGAAAACAACACCAAGCATGAAACAAATAGCACAATGGGCTTACACTTGGGGAATTTCATGAAGGGTAAATGAGAAATCTCCAGACTCTTTGCAGTGTTTCTGCACATTTGAAATTTAAAAGTTAAAAGAAAAAAGTATTAGAATAATCTTGGTTGACCTGGAGGGATTTCTAACAGAATTGTTGACAGTAAGAAGTGTTTACAGAGAGTGTTAATAGCATGATCTCAAAGTGTGATGTGATTCCATTTTTGTAAAAAAATAAAGACAAAATAGACACTCTTGTCTTCCTTTATATGAAGATGGAATAAAAGATATATAATACATTTTTAAAAATTCAGGAATCCCAGATTTTCCACTTTAATTGTCTAAGGACAGAACCTAGACACGGAGATCTTTCAGAGTTGCTTAGATCAAGAATCTCGAAGGTGCTGAACATTCAAGTCATCTGGGAGACTTTGAACAGTCCCAGTGCCCAGGTTAGAGTCCAGACCAATTAAATAACTTCCTGGTTGTGGAGCCCAGGTATGGGATTTCCCTGTCAAGGATGTGCTTTCACTTCTCAGGAAGGAGAAGAGGCTGCTTTTCAGTTGCAGGGTCAGGATAGGCCCAAGGGAGAGGATGCAAGAGAAGTGTGCTTTGGCAAATCCTGCTAAGGTTGCGTGATTGGGCATTTAATTCAGACAGGAGGCAGAAAATCTACTGCAGTGTCCTCTAGGCTCAGGCAGGGATCTCTGACCCCAGGAGAGCTGGAGGCTGGGTAGAGAGACCACTTGCTTAGGAGTCAGAAAACCAGGTTTGGAGACCTAGAGAGGGCTAACATAAAGCCCTCCTTCCCAAGGCTGTGGTGAGGATTAGATATAACACATGTAACGCACCTAGATTGTACACAGCATGGACAAAAACCCATCATTAAAGGCTAGCAACATGTACTCTGGGACTAGGGCTAGAATGAGTCTTGACCTGATAGGTCCTTTTTATTAAAAAAAAAAAAAATTTCCTTATGTTAAGAACACTTACCATGAGATCTACCCTCTTCACAAAAATTTAAAGTGTATGATACTGTTAAATTATAAGCACAATGTGGTAGAGCAGATCTCTAGAACTTACTCATCTTGCTTAATTGAAACTTTATGCTCATTGATAGCAACTCCTCATTCTGGTTAATTCCAGAAGTAGCACTCCTCCTTATGATTTTGGGGAGAGAGGTAACGGGGAGCTGTGATTTAGTGTCGGGCAGAATAGCTTAGGGGAAAATGATCTGCAGCTGTGCTCTGCAGCTTCATGCAGCTCTTTGATTCCAGCAATTTTCAAAACCAGACCTTTCAAAGCCAAAATGAATCTGCGACAAGTCTACAGTTTTTTGCATATTGTTTCTTTTGCACACCCCCCTCCCCCCCCATTTTCCTTATGTAGCGTTTTGTGCTTCAAGTGGTTAGCTCAAAGGTCAAGGGAACAGCACAGAGTTAGGTGTTTGTTTTAAAAGCTTCTCTTTTGATTGCCCCCCTCTCTGCCTACTGGATGTTAATTTGAATGAGAGATCCTGGCTGTGCGTTGAGGCTATGCAGCAGGGAAAATAAACCACCGGCCCCAGGATCAACCAGGGCACGTCAGCGCTCCTTGCCCGCGAAGCTTGCTAACACAGCTTTCGAAGGCAGTCGTACCCACTCACGGTGCCCTGAGCCGGCCTGAAGAACCACGGTGCACGTCACGGGCAGTCAACGAGCTCCATAACTGACTCAGTACACAGAAGCTCAAATGCTACTTATTTCGCCACGGTGAATCCAGCCACGTTCCCAGCATCCTGCAACTTTATTGAACTCGGCATCCAGCCGCAGGACACGCCCGGAACGAACTCTCCTTAATTACCCATTTGGCTGTTGGCGATCGTGACTTGGCGCCGCAATCCAGCTACCCCAGAGCGCGCTCTTCTCAGAAGCTGCAGGAGCAGAGGCAGTTTCCGCGCCCTGCTGAGCGCTCACTACCTGCTGGGCCCTGCGCTAGGCGAGCCGCCGTGCGGGTCCCGGGGGAGCGGCGGGTGCACTCTCCGCTCCCGGCGCTCGCGGCCATTGTGGGGTGGACGCTCTCCTCGCCGCGTGCGGACACGCCCTCCCGGGGCAGCCGCCAGCGGCTGGGGAAGGGGGGCGCGCTCCGTGCGTGCTGGGAGGAGGAGGTCCCGGGGGGGTGGGCTCCTCCCCGCAGCGCCTGCCGGCACCTCCGCTCTGCGGCCGCTGCCCCGAGAGCCTCCCGGGCACGCGCTCCCCGCCCCGCCCACGTGCGGCGGACGTTCGGCCGCGAGCGCGCGCTCTCCCCGCGTCCTCGCAGCGGACGCACGGCCTCGCGCGCGCGTGCGCCCCTCCGGACGTTCCCGGGAGTCGAGCCAGAGCGAGCGCCGGGGCCGGGCGCGCTGGAGTGAAAAGGAGGCGGCGGCCGGGGCTGCGAGCAGCAGATCCGGGCGCCGCGAGCAGACTCGCTTTGCTGTGGGGCGATTTTTTTTTTTTTCTTTTTTTTGCATTTCAAAAACATTTTTTTTTTTTAAATTTGAAAATCTTGCATTTTTAAATGGCGCTGGCCCCGGGTCAGCGGGCGGTGTTTTTTGCTTCAGGATGGGCTTTGCCGTTTCCGTCTGGGGCACCAGTGGTGGCCTGATTGTCAGTTTTCCCCGGGCGTTCTTCAGGCCAGGAGCGGAGTGCTGCATCTAGCCGAACCACGCCGCGGGGCGGTTGGGTTTTGAAAATCATTGTCGTTATTATTTGGGGCAGGGAGCCATCGACCTCGTGCACTCCGTCCTCTCTGCGGAAGAGGCTGCGAGTCCGAGGTGGGTCGCTCCGAGGGCGAGGTTCCTCCCGGGGAGAGCAGCCCCGGCCCCGCGCGCAGCCCAGGCGGCCCGAGTGTGTGTCCTCCCCCAGCCGGCACCGGGAAAATGGAGGCTGTGATTGAGAAGGAATGCGGCGCTCTCGGAGGCCTCTTCCAGACCATCATCAGCGACATGAAGGTAGGACGCCGGGGGCGCCGCTGCGGCACCGACCTCGCCGCGGTGCTTCGCCTCCGCCGCGGGCCGTCCGCCCGGCCCTTGCTGCGCGGCGGCCGCCGCCACCTGCGGGAGCGCTCCGGCCCGGGTGTAACCTGCCCACCCCGGGGCGCCGTTCCCGGCTCTGCTGGGCGACCGGGCGGGCGGCTTCTCCGGCGGTATCTGATGCCCCCTGCCCTCTCCCCGCTCTTTGTCCCAGGGGGCGGCACCATCCTATTCCTCTGGGGGGCTCCTGATCTCGACTCCCAAGTTTTCCATTGTCTGTCAGTGGACTGAGTGTGAGACCGGCGGAGGCTGGATGCCTGGGCTGACACCTGATTCCCCCGGTTGCGGGGTGGGGGCGCGGGGCGCGTTGGTGAGAAGGGAGTAGGGGTTCTGCCCCGCCGCGGAAGCCGCCCTCCACCCTCCACGGCCTGAGAGTCTGGGAGGGAGGTCTCCTCCCTGCTTGTTTTTCAGGTCCACCTGGGGAGGAAGGCGCGGGGGAGGGGGCGCGCAACCTGAACAAATTAGGTATTAATTAGACTTTCAAAGCTGGTCAAGGTAGGCTTGCCTTCCTTCAGCGCTCCCCTGGGGCGCGGAGCTGAAGTTCCCAGAGCGGCCTTGCCGGGGCCTCCCCTTGCCCTAGCTGAGGCTCCCAGCTCGAAGGAAGGATTGGGACCCTGAAAAACTGTTTCTCCTCGCACCCCACCCCACCCCCACAAAACACACAGAGACACGCATACACTCCAGGTTTTCTCTTGGAAGGATTGTGAAGCTTGTGCACGCGCGCGTACGTGTGTGTTGGGGGCGGGGAGCAACACCCTGGTTTTTTCCTGCAAAGGGTGGGACTGGGGATAACCTGATCCTTGGATATGGATTTTTTGATGCATTAAGATAGAGCCCCGTGTTACTCATCCAAAGGAAATATACCAGCCACGCCATCTAGCTGGAGGTGGGAATCGGGGGCGGTGGGGGGATTTTTTTTTTTTTTTTTTTAATGTGTATTTAGGGAGCTTCTCTTTGGCTCCAGCCCATCCCCAGTTTGCCTCAACGGATCCGGGGAGGTGGTGTTTAATTAAAAGCTCGGCTTCCAAAACGAGTGGGCAGGTTTGGAAAGCTGTGCAGCGAGTGGGTGTGGACAGCCCCAGTTCAGGCGCTGAGGGGCCTCCTGGAGCAGCTTTTGTCTGCGGGAGTGTAAGGTGGGGAGAAGATGCAGTGGTTGGACTTTGGAAAGGAATGCTCAGCTGTTAACAGCCTGCTTTCCTCATTTAGATCCCACAGCCACCTGGCCCAGGATGAACTTTTTCCAGGGTGCCTCCATGCTGGTTTTGTCCATTATTTTGAAATCCTTCTAAGGAGCTTGAGCCTTTTGTCAGAAATTGACATCCGTGTAGCATAATCTCAGAGTTTACCCAGGAAGGCCTCTAATCCAGCCACTTGGAATTAGATGGACTTTTCCCAGTTCAAAGACCGGACTCTTTCATGCCTTTGCCCAAATCCACAATGAATTGTTGAAGTGCTCTTTCGAGACAAAGATTAGTATCTCTTTCTGGGACTCTGGGGTATTTCTTGTTAATTCCAATTCTGCACACCTTATAATCAAACAGGATTTGGCTTGAGGCACACCTGGCGTATTCTGACCATCAGGGAAAGAATTTGAGATGGCTTGGAAAAGCAACTTGGCATTTTTTAGAGGCGAGAAATGGGTGTTCCGAGTCCCTCGATAGTAACAAGGAACCCTGTGACCTAATAGGTCTGCCCACTGCAATTGAAGAGTGTTCACATCTGGAGTTGTTTTCTCTTTGTTCTTAGAATCTGGGCTAGGTTCTTTTCATTCCCTGGTTTAAATCCAAAGCCTCCTAAAAGTAACCCACCAAGGTGGGCCTTCCTGCCCTCCCAGGGCAGCCCTCTACTGCTCTCTGGCAGGGGGTGTTTATGGTTCAGGCTAAGGTGGCATGTTTTTTCCTATGCAAGATGCTAACTAAAAACAAAACCTTAAAAAAAATTTTTTTTAGTGGTCTTTCAGGGTTAGGTCGACAGCTTGGGGTTCTGGAGTTCCTTCCCCTTAAATATCATAAGGTTTGTTGGACATCCCGTGGAAGGCATTTTTTGCAAAGGTGTGTTTTGTCTGGTTTTGGCAGTCAAAGTTATAAAAGCAAGGTGGAGTGGAGGATAAAGACAGGCCTGGGGGGTCTGCAGAATTTCAGACTTTGGGGGAGTAGAGAGAGAAGAGGGAAGCAGAGAAGGGAGTGTCTGATGACCAAGCTTGTTTGTGCACGAGATGGTGGCTGAATATATTCAAGGAGTGTTCTTAAAAGCCTTCTGCAGGGTTAGATGGCATTGGCATTTTCAATGGGAATTTAAGAACGGGGCCTATAGGATAAGCAGTGGCTGTGTACACGTGCATAAAGTCGCCAGCAATAAAAGGCCGTTTTTAATGATTGAAATCTGCTGCCTCTGTAATGACCTGCTTGTCCTCTGAACTCCCATGATGGGTTTAGAATGCCTGTGGTCCCCTTTCTAGGTGCTTTGAAGGACAAGTGTCATTGTTGGCAACCCTTTTGGAATGCCATCTTGATACCATTTTTAGGTTCATTTTTCTGAAGGGATGTTGGACTGGGGTGAGGAAAGGGTAAATAATTTAAATATTTTTTTTTTAATTCTCAAAATGTATAACAGTACAGGAAGGGAGTCAGTTACCTCTTTGGAGAGAGGAAAAAAAATAAGAAAACAACAAAAAATGGGTTAATTTCAAGGCTTAGCACCATCCCTCTTCCCCACAAATCAAAGGGCCACAGACCTGGAAAAGCTCAAGAGAATTCTTTCTGTTTTCTTCTAATGATCCTTCATCTGGATAAGTCCTGGGCTGTGGGGAGAGGCCGGGGTGTGTTTTATTCTTTGCAGGGAGACGGGTGTGGACGAAATTTTCAGTTTTCTTTCATGGACCCCGCAGCAGCTGTTAAATAACTTATTGATTCCTTGACGAGAGAAAGCCTTGTGTTTTTGCCTTCTCTTCCTCTGCACTGTGATGTTGGTCACTAGTGACTGGTGGTTTGCAAAATCCACCCCATCCACATGAATCAAGTCTGGTTGTGAGCTGGTTCTGAAGGAAAAGGGCAGACAAGAGATTCTCAGGGCTGGGGGAAGGGCCCCTCGCAGTTGTCTGGAGAGACAGGAGTCTGGAGGTGGCTGTGGCAGGCCAGTTCACAGACTTCTGATTTTTAGACAGCATTGACTGCATTTAGGAGGTCCTGGGATCTTTCTGGAGTGTCATTCCAGGTCCGGAGAAAGATGAACTCCATGCTGCAAATAGCAGAGATGCACCATAATGTTCCTTGAACTAGCCTGGACCTGTAACATTCTATTAGTTTCTGTCGTTACAACATAACGATTTGATATTTGTATTTTTTAAATTGGTTTAAAAAATACTTAATGAATTGAACCCACATAGAATTCAGTGATGTTTGGTAAACAATTAAGACCAGGAGTCTCTGGCCAAACTTGAGGACAGCTCACCCTGTGATGTTTTTCTTCTTTTAATAAGTAACTTAGTTAAACCAAAAAATGTTGGATGTTAAAATCAAATATTTTCCTCCGCCTTGTTACTCAAGAATCAGCCTGTCAGAAGCTGAATTGGGCCCAATGCAGGGAGAACTTTGTCCTAGGTTGGACAGTGCTTTTGGGGTTACATAATGAGACGGGGGTGAAAAAACACCCAATCACACCTTGAATTTCCCACCTCACGTCTCACTTTAGACAGGGGTGTCCCATTACCAGCACCTGTGCCCAGCAGAATAGAGGCCTTGTTCCGTCCCTTTACACCTCCCCCAACCTCTGTTTGCCGCCAGTATCCTGTCTCCTTGGTTCTGCCTAAAATTAGAACTTGCTAAAGGGACTTCTTGAATTCCATGGAAATCTTTTGTGGTTCGAAGGCACGTCATGATATTTTCTGTTACTTATCATCATATCAAGAATGCGGGTAGCGGGTCCAGCAGTGGATAACCATTTCAGGGTTTTCTTCCCCTGACTGCTTTGGCTTGGGGTTCCTGTCAGACAGGTTCACTTCCCTGTGTTTATGTGGAAAGACCTTTGCTGGGTTCTGAGAAGCTGAGGGCCACAGGGCCTTTGGAGAACTGCTTGTCATGTGAACCATAAAGAGATAACGTTATGTTCACTACGACATGGTGGTGGTGAAGGAAAGGCTGATAGTACAGCCTGAGGAAGGGTGTCAGACCCAGCAGGCCTTCCCTTTGACTCTTCAAAAGAAAAAAGTATGGCTTCTCTAGGGAGATACTGAACACCCCACCAAGGCCTCTGCCAGTGGTCAGGTGCTGGGAGGGAGGTGCGCCCCTCTGTGACACACAATGACAGGACAAGCCAAGTCCTTGTAAAGTGCATAGGGGCCCACGCTGGCTTTTCTCCTGGCAAATGGCCGTGTTTGCCCAGGATTTTACAGCTTCCTCAGTTTGGGCCTGTGGAAGAATAGGGCGAAGTAAAGATGTCATAAAATCGGCAGCAAGAATTGCTTCTCTTCCAGTGTTGAGGGCCTAGCTTATGTACATCCATCTTTTTGACATTCGAGATACAAATCTTGTCCAGACTTGGGAAGAAGTTATTTCGGGGTCTTGTCTTGAATGTTGCTCGGGGAAGATCCTCACATACTGTATTTAACCACTTGAGGCTATGAGTCTCTGTCTTTTGGCGAATCCACAGCGAGCAGTGAATGCCCCGGATGGAGAGAGGTTTGCCAGCTTCAGGTCATGGCCTGGTTTCGGCTAGTACCCATTTCTTGAGAGTGTAACAGGTACTCGGTCTCTACTATTTGTTAAACATCAGATCTGTTGCCGGCGCCATACTCACTGCTCTGATTTCAGCTAGTAAAGAGAGAATTCCCAGGTAAATTTGCATTTTGCATCCACGGTGAAGAGTTTTTTAGTAGAAAGGTATCCCATGCACATACACTACGTCTCTTCTGTCGCTGACTTCTTGGCCTTGGAACTCTGGTGACTTAGCAGTAGGAAAAAACTAAAATGGTGTCTGTCAATTTGGCTGGCTCATGGGAGGTTGCTCAGATGCTTGGAGGGTGAAAGGTTGAGACTATTGATCCATGAGACACTTTATCTATCATTTTCATCCAGGCTTTTTCCATTTTCCCAGGATGGGCGAGAGCTGGCAAGTGCCCTTCGGAGGTGAGCCCATTTAGATGTTTGAACTGGATATGGAAAAATGAGATCATTTTGAGTGCGACATTCTCGGAACTGCCTTCGGGACACTTTGCCCTAAAACCCTCACCTCGGCAAAAACAAAGAAATACCTTTTTTCCAAATCGAGTAAAAGGCAGAGGACAGATTTCGCTGCCCAGGATGTCAGACCAGAAGTCTGTGGGGTTCCTTAAAGGGAACCAACGGATGCCTTGAGCATTTTAACTCAGATTTGCCAATATGGCCATATTAAGCAGCAAACTGAAGAGACAGAGTACGTTAATTGGCTGGGAATTGAGGAAGCCCTTTCTCTTTGATTGCCCAGCTTCTTCCTTCACTTAGTGGAGGCTGTGGAAGGTTTCATCTGAGTGTGTGCCACACACAGAACAATAAGAAACTGCAAGCAAAACCAAACCCAGCCAGAGTAGATTCCAGAGCAGCCCACCCATTATCAGTCCCTTCCCCTCCCTCGTAGCCCAGGGAAGACCCTGGCGTGAGACTGTCATCCCTGCTGCTTTCCCATGTAGGGTAGATGCTCTGGTGTGCCACCTGGTACTTGATGGTACTCAGTATTCATTGCATATGATGAAGGTGGCAGGAAATGGCTCGGTGAAAACTTACAGTGTGCCAGGCATTGAGCTAAGTACTTGGGTGTGTGAGACGTTGGGTCATCCTCACATCAACCCCATTTTACAGATGAGAAAATCGAGGTGGAGAGAGGTTCTAGAACTTGTCTAAGGCCTTGGTGAGGGGCACTGGTGGGCAGACCTTGGCCCATTCGATCCGTCAAGCTGAAGCTCTTTAGAGCATGCCCAAAGTAGGAGGGGTGTGTGGGTAAATTTCTGGAAAACAGCATTTTTACTTGCCTGGCTCTATAGGAGGCTCAAGGAAGGAATCAGGGTCATATCTCTGTGTCTTTAACTCATTGCCTGCCTCAGGGTCTGAGCTTGAGCTGAGTTTCTGTGAACAGGGTTCTAGAGTGAATGGCACCCATCTGGCTGTCATTTTTGTGGAAATAGTTTCATTTATGACTTACTGACATGGTAGCTTCCTTCCTTCTCCACCTACCTGTCTTCTCTAACAGACAACCTGGCCCCCCATCCCTCTTCTCCTGGGTGTGCAGAAGGGAACAGAGCCTTTTAGGCTGGGCTTCAGCAAGTCACCCTCAGCCTTGGCTCTTGTCCTTGTCCTCACACAGAGAGCCTGTAGTCTTCTCCTTGACTGATCCGAGTGTTGCTTTTATCTATACCGGGAGCCCATCGGTCCCTGAGGCTGTGCAAACCTGACAGCCCCCCTAATGATCAGAACTGAATAAGTCCACCCAAAGGTCAAACGACGGCTCAAAAAGAGTGTGTTACCTTGAGCTCGTTTTGTGTCCGGCCCTGGAAGGCTCTTGTAAAAGAGTGTCCTGCATTTGATTAGGTCCTGGTGGTCCTCCAGTTCGGGCCGAGTTGGGGTGGAGTCACTGAGTGTCTGTGTCTGCAGAAGTGTATAGGCTGGCCAAAAAAAACTCCTTCCTGTGCCGATACTTGGCATCTGCAGCCTTGGTCCTGGTTTCTAAGTGGTTTTTCTTTTCCTGTCTAGTTTAAGTGGGTGAAAAAAAAAAAATCGAGTGCCTTTTGAGCTGTGTATCTTTTTATTTGCTTTCTTTCCCTCGAAGAATGTGTACAACAGTAAAAGTCTTAGTTTGCTTTCCTCCTGAGTCCTGGTGGAGGGGGACGGCAGGTTACACCTGCAACTTCCATTCTTGCCTCTCCCACATGAGAGGTCTCACGGAGGCCCCAAGAGCAGGTCTGGCCAGAGAAGGAGGCTCTAGGCGGGTGTGTCTCCTTTGGTAGATGGGCTTGGTGACGGGGAGCATCTATCAGTTTCCCTGAGAATTTGTAAGACACCGGTGCCTGGTCCTGACTCCCCAGAGGTTCTGAATCTGTGCTTCTGGGGTACATCCTGGGTAGGAGGCTTTTTCATAGAATTCCCAGATAATTTTAATATGTGGCCAAACTTGAGAACTGCTGAGCTATTCACCATTCAGCATCCTCAGAGGTTTTTCGCAAACTTGCCTGTGTCTGAGTGTGTTTTTAGATGGCTGCCCAACAGCGTGAATATACTTAACTCTACTGAACCATAGGTTTAAAACTGGTCAGGATGGCACATGTTATGTTAATGTGTACTTGACCATAATTAAAAATAAAAATGGTAAGTGAAGTACCATTAAAGGAAATACATTGGAATATGAAAATAACAAAAGCTCTTCATGCTTTGCTGTGTTTCATTGAGTTTTAATTGTCCTATCTAATATCTTCTACTATAATGGAAATTGTCACTTGCAATAGTCACTAGCCACATGTGACTACTGAGTCCTTGGAGACTGGCTGGTATGATAGGAGGTACTGGATTTTAAATTTCACTGACTTTTAATTTGATTGAGATTAAATTGCCGTAGGTAGCTAGTGGCTACCACATTGGATAGTGCAGTACTGTAACTTAGCACCTAAGTGAAAAGACTGCTTCCTGTCCCTTCCATCTCTCAGACCACCTCATGGTCTCTCAACTCTTTTAAGCAGAAATTCTGGAGCTACCATGGACTTCAAAGGGATCTAGTTACTTGTAAGTTTCTTAAATTCTCTGACCCTCAGTTTCCTCTTCTGGAAAATGGGTCTAATGATGTGCCCGCTGCAGCGGGTGGTTGGTGAGGATTCAGAAATGAACTGATTCTTGAGAAGCGTCCCACACCATCTTGCACACTACGCTCCCATGTTAGTATTCTGTCTGGTAGGTTTGGGAATGCAGTGTTCTGAAATCTTCAAACCAGTGTGGTAGTTATCTTTGCCACTTCTGAGGGCAAACACTACCCCACCCTTTACCGAGCTGTATTTAGAGCTAATGCGAAGTTGCAGGAAATGGAGAAGTTGAGTTTTTTCTTGCTCAGTACCTCATGCCTGAGTTCATTATAACCTCATCTGACTCTCCAGGGCCTATTTGCATTTCTCTGTTTACAAACCTTCTGTCTTCCTATAAAGGGAGGGGAGGGCTGGGTGCCTGACTGGGGTCCTCAAGGCATTGATTTGAATGCTTAAAAGAAGCTTTCAGAGCTGTTGAGTCTTGGGAAAGAGAGGAGTTGCTTTGTCTGGGCCTTCTTTTATTCTCTACCTGTGGGTGTCTCCATCCCTGATTCTGGAATGAACAGCAGGAGAAGTGGCCTCATTCACCTGTATTAGTGGCTTCATACTGTGCTGCTGGCCTTCCCAAGACTTGGCCATGCTTGGGTTCTTCCCACCTGCCCACTGCTGTTGGAGCCCCGCAGCAGTAGCCTGGTGTTCAGGGATGCTGTGACTGGCCGGGCTGAGTGACCCACATATAGTGCCTACGCCTGACTTCTTGGACACATTCTGTGCTCGTCTTCCTTTCTCTTCGTCCTGCTTGGAGGACCCTCTGCTCCCATTTGCCTATGGGAGTCCTTCTCCGTTAAGACCCCACCAGAAAGTTACTTCCTCTTCCACTAAACCTCTAGGCCTATTCATGTTCAATGTTGATTTTACCTACTACCTATTACATTGTACCTTCAGTGACTGCCTTGGGCTTTGAAGCCTACCTCTGGGCACCTCGATATTCTTCTCTGTATAACGGGGGTGCTGGGTGGGGGAGATAACACTTCCCTCTTAAAGTTGTTGAGGATGAAATGATGGTTTAATTTCAGTAAATGCTAAAGAAAATGCTCTTGGGTATCGGTCTGAGCTACACAGGTAATTCCTAGCATCCTACCCACAGCAGCGGTCAGCTTCTCTTTCAGAAAAGAGGAGAGACTTTTCATAATGCAGTAGGGACATGAGTGAAATGCCTTCCCACTGTCAACATACTGATAATTTGAGAGAACACCGTTCAACAACTGCAGTGACACGTTTACGTGCTGGGCACTGCTGGGAAGTGGGGATACACCTGTGAACAAGGCAGACATAGTCCTTACCTTGTGGTTATTCGGTCCAGAAGAGCAACAGAGAAGTCATTCAAAATCAGTGTCATCAGCTCCATGATAGGGGTCGCGCGAGGTTTTAGGGAGACACTGCGGAGGACCTGATTCCCCTGTGGAGGAAGATAGAGACAGTGAAGGCCTTGGCACTGACAATACCCAAGGTGACACCTCAGTTGTATTTTACTCATTTAGCCTGCATTTATGTGATGCAACCAGCTCCTATTCTAAGTGCTTTATAAATGAAGACAAAATTTTTAAGACTTGTTTTTATAATTAAAAAAATTGAGATGTAATTGACATCTAACATGTTAGTCTCAGGTATCCCACATAGTGATTTCATAACATACAGACTTTTCATCCAACAACCCAGCGAGGCAGTTACTGCTAATATCCCATTCCACAGATGGGGAAACTGAGGTGCAGTGAGCCATTTGCCTGTATCAGATAGCTAAGGAGAGGCCCAGCTGGGATTTGAATTCAGGCAGTCTGGCTCTAGAGTCTGGTTTTAACCATCCTGCAGGACTGTCTCTTAAGGGTTTCCTTTTCAGATTCTGTAATGGGTGTAGTTCCTCGATTTCGGTGATGATTTTTCTGTCTCTAGGACTCAGCCAAGTAAAGCAGAAAACTCTAGGCCCTTCTCTGAGTTGCTTTGAGAAGCCCAGGGGGCCTCACTCTATTTAAAGAGATGTTAAACCCATGTCATAGCTGAGCGGGTGATCTAGTTTGTCAACCCAGGGACAGTCAGTATGCTGGGAGTGGGTGGGGTGTGCGACCCAGTTGTTCAAGGTGACACCCATGGACTATGTTTGTTTTGCTGGAGAAACCCCCTCCTTGGTCACCTGGGTGACAGGTGACAGACAGCTCTTCAGCCCCCACGACTGTGTGCAAAACAGGAAGGTGGGATATTTGCAGTAGGAGGTGGGAAATGCTTTGAGCTTAGTTCCCAGGGAGACCTGCATTTGACTTCTGAGGCCGGGCCTGCTCCAGTGTCCCCTACACTGAGCGGCAGCCATTAAGGAAGTCTTTGAGTTTGCTTTAATGGTCGGGCTTTGTTTTGAAGTGATTGTTTACTGAACCTTCAAAGCTGGCTCTCCAGCAGGAAGTGATCTCGGGCCTGAATAATTGGATGAGGCACCCCAATAGGAAGCAAGTAACGGGGAGCAGAGCCAGGGGTAGCTGATGGGCAAGCCTTGGCGTCTGAGTACTAGGCCACTGCCCTTGGAGTGACTGAGGTGGGTCCGGCCCCCAGAAACAGACCAGTGTCCCCTGGAACCTGGCCTCTTTGATGCCGAACTGGCCTTAATTAGGGACACCCTAATTAATCACTGAGGAGGAAGCTTTTTCCTAAAAAAAGAATTAGCAAATGTTTTGAGAGCATTTCATGAGGGATTACTTCTAAAGATTATGTAAGTCAGAGAGAAGTAATAGAAGAAAAACCCAGAAACCTCAGGTAAGTGAAAAATAAAAGTTTCCCATCACCAGTGGATGACAGTGTGGTGATGAGCACACCTTTCAGACAGAGATTCACCTGGCCTGTGCTGTGCTAGAAGGTTCTTTCTTCACTTACACCGCTTTTCCATGCACGTCATGATAAGCTTGTCTTTTAATGCCTGGGCAGTGTGCCGTTATTTTGTAGGCTTGAATTAATTTATTTCCTTGACACTTATTTGAAAACCTACTGTGTGCCAGGCTTTACATGCTGAGGATACAGAAGTAAGGAAAATGGATCCAAATCCTTGTCCTCATGGAATTTACGTTCTAGTGGAGGTTCCCCTGGGCAAAGCACAGACAAACTGAGTAAGTCAGCCCTCAGATACATTACTTAGATGATTGCAATGGGAAAAATAAAGCAAGGCTAAGTTGCTGTTTTTAAATGGGGTGATCAGGGAAGGCTTCGCAGAGAAGGTGACCTTTGAGCAACAACTTTTGAAGTATGTGGCTAGCAGAGGGAAAATGTTCCAGCCCTGGGAATGGCTTGTGCAAAGGCCCTGAGGTGGGAGCTAGTTCCGCATGGATTCGTTTTTAGGCTGCATCTAGCTTTTCTCTCAGTTATAAGTGCAATGACTATATCCTGGTAGCTGGACATTGGTTTACATTGATGTTTTCCCTGAAGAATTTATCCTGGGTCAAAGGTAAGTACTTCTCAGGGCCATTGCAAAATGCCTTCCGGAAAGATTGTATCGGTTCACATTCCATGTGTGAAAGCTCATCTCCAAGGATTACTTCTGCAGAAGGGAGACCTGGACATTGGGACTGAGAAATCGCCGAGACCTTAGCTTCCAAGGCATCAGAGGGACTAGGTATCTTACCTAATGCAGTGATTCTCAAGTCTTGCTCCGGATGATTTTTAGCCCACCTGAGTGTCCCTGGGGAGAGTAGTAACTGCAAGTTCCTGGGCCTGCTCACAGAGATTTTGATTGTGTCGATCTGGGCTGTGCTCGGATGTTGGTAGTTTTAACAACATCCTGCTTGAGTCTCTGGTCTGGATCATGCTGGGATCACATCAGGAGTAGGTGGAAGTGGGGGCGGCCCTTGGGTCATCCTGAGCCAGCAGACGCTTCTCTGACAGCTCATAGAGTGAGTGGGAAGGTTTTCCCTGTACCCATTGCCCTCAAATCCAGCTACCTAGAATGTGGTCCAGGTGAATGGACTGGCTCCCTGCTTAAATGTAGCATGATCGTGTATTCTTGCCTTCACTGGCTGTTTCTTTTGCAAGGAATGACTCCTCTCTTTCTTTCCTTCCTTCCTTTTTGTCAGTAAATCTTTCTTTTCTCCCTTTAGATCTGGGTGAGGCACCACTCTCAGAAGCTTGCACCAACCCTACTTCTAGTACTTTGTATTTGCAGAGTGATGCCCTCTGAAGGCTTTGGGCTTGGTGACTGACATGTCTTCTGCTAATCTGAGTTCAACCCTTTGGCCTCTTGCCTCTGCAGAGCTGGTGCCCTGCTGTGTGCCTGTGCACAGTAGATGCTCACTGAATGTTGTCTGAGTCTTAACCAGCAGGTCACACTGGTCATACCCAGGAGGGACATGGTGGCAGCAGTAGCATCTAAGCTCTCCCATCTTCCGGTTGGAGCATCGTCCGACCTCTGATGAAGCTGCTGGGAAAATCCTGATGGATTTCTATCAGACTTGACTATGACTGCCCATCAGACAAGGAGAGTGACATTCAGTGGCTAGACACTTGCACCAGTGCAGCGACTACAGAAATGGGAGATACAGAGGGCACCCCATTGGTGATGCCCAGGGGGGGGCGCCACCCACACCAGCTCCTGGTGGGAGCTGGGGGCTGTGGAGGAGTCACCTTCAGTGGAAAGGGAGGTGCGTGTGGGGAAGTGTGCCCCGTGCAGGTAGATCGTTGCTCCCGGGTGGTTTTAGAACATCTGTCACCCCGCCTTGCCTGTAAGAGTTTACTAAGGTGTTCACTTAGGGGAGCAAAATGCCCAGCACATGCGTGATCCTCTCCAGGGCCATGGGTGTGTATCTGTTCAGAGTGTTGGAGAGATGGTCCCTAAAATGAGAAGCAGGTTGGAGCTGGGTGGAGGCATGAGAGAGGTCGCTTCCAGGGATGAGGTGGATGAGCACAGCAGGGCCTGGGAATAATGGTACTGACATGTATGGAGGGTGTGCAGGCCGCCAGGGGTTTTGCTGGGCTCATCACCTTGTAGATTTTAGATGCAGGAAGAAGCTTTGGACTCTGGAGGGTGGGACAAAGGTTAGAGGGGAAGATGCACATTGATTATTCTGGGGAGGCTCTCCTGCACACAGCAGTGCTGCTAGAAGACAGGGTGCAGCCACTGGCCCCTGTTCGGGGCTTAGTACGGAGTTCCCGGTTTTGGAGAATCATTGCATCTCAGGTGAACCCAGGAGTAATTTGAAAAGAAGTGCGCACGGTCTGGAGATTCCTGGGGTGTGGAGCGGAGCCAAGCCTCTCCAACCCTTAGCACATGACTTAGCCTTCCTGTGCCTGTTCCCCACGGAAAAGGCAAGTGTTCCTGCCTGGTCTGCCCGCTGTCCTTGGAGGGTTGTTATGAAAGCCCTTTGTACTCTCAATTACTGCCTAATGACGATCATGAAATAAATGTGGATTCCCAGGTGGCAGGTTTGGCTTCTGAGAGCTGGGTTGTGCAAATGTCAGGTGGCCAGTCTTGAGGGTGGTGACATCCCGCCCCCGCACTCTGCCCTTCCCTTATGGTGGGAGGGACTCTCGGAAATAATAAAGGAGATATGGTGGTGAATATTGGGGCAGGGAGGTCAGGCGCCTTTGGGGAAGGGAAAAGGAGAGGAGAGGGGGATTTCATGTGCAAAGAAATGTTGAGCTTGGGGCGCACACAAATTTTGCAAAAGGTTAGAACCAGAAGCCTTGTTGTAGGTGTAAAGCACCTGCAGGGAGGCGAGTGACTGTGACATGGCCGGCGCTGGTAGACCTTTTCTGTGGCGGTGGAGGCGGTCTGCTTCTACAGCTGGCGCTGCAGCCACGTGTGTGTAGACACTTGAAAGGTATATGGGAACGAGAAACTGAATTTTTTATTTTATTTAATTGTAATTAATTTAAATTTAAATTAGCCCCTATGGCTAGTGGCTTCCCTACTGGATGGTTCTGGAGACAAAGGGAGGTCGATTGGGAGAAAACAAAACAAAAGAAAAACAGACCCACTACTCTGAAGACCCATTATCTGAAGATAATGTTCATTTGATTTTTTTTTTTCGGATTTTTGAAATTTTTATTTTTTATTATTATTGAAGGACTATTGCATTTTGACAATGACTTGTTTTGAGGTGTACATAGTGGTATTTTTACATTTACAAATAGCATAGTAGATTTACTAATATTCCACTCTTTTTTTTTCCTCCCTTCTTTTGCAGTTAATTCCCTTTGTCCCATTTCCCCCTCCCCTCCCCTCCCCTCCCC
>RJWH01008154.1:0-33169 GCA_004363575.1 Solenodon paradoxus
CTCTCTCTCTCCCTCTCTCCTCTCTCTCTCTCTCTCTCTCCCTCTCTCTCTCCTCTCTCTCTCCTCTCTTGTCCAGAGGAGCAATTGCATATTGAAATAAAAACAAGAGGTAGTAATACAGCAAGAAGTGCATGATGCGATAACTCTGCTAGATTGCTTTATTGGGGATAATAAAGCATGCCAGGGAGTTTCAACCAAACTGGAGGCAACACACTGCCAGCTCACACTCAAAATGACTGAACTACCGGCGGAGGAAGCTGGGGTGAGGTCAGCTGTTCATGTCCATCTGGGTTGGAGCTGGGTCCCCAGGTGCTTCTTCCCACCACCTGGAGAAGTGGACGGGGGCTATCCCAAGAAGACGTGGGACTTTCAGGCCTTCTGAAAGCAGCTCATCTCAACCTGTGATTTTTCCCTTTTAACATGAGGGCTTTCCATCCAGTCTGATACACACGTTCTCTGCTATAAGGAAATTGTTTCTCAACACTGTTGTTTTTTTCTTTTACATTTTGTATTTAATTACCTGCTGCCTTGCTCTTGATCACGTTTCCTTCAGGATTTAGGAGCTGGGTGGGGGGAGAGATTACTTTTGTGGTTTAATAGAACGATGCCTAATGACTACGTATGGTCATTTTATAAGTTCCCAATTATTTTAAGTGATCGGTGCATGGTCATTTGCATAGGCTGTTGAGCAGAGCTCTCATTTTGTTCAGTGACCTACATATACATCGCTGAATATGCTGGCGGCATCTCACGCAGGTGGGAGAAAGAGCACCCCCACATACACTCAGCGTTCTGCCTTCTGCCTTCTGGCGTGTTTGATGTGAACCCTCATAGCAGCCTGGGTCCAGTGCTCTTCACATGGATGTATGGTTGATGTTGGGAAGCATGTTTGAATTTCTTCCCTCAGTGGCACATGGCGTTTGGATTTTATTTGGTGCAGACACTACTGCTGTCCATGGAAGTGGTTCGGTGCCCTGTGTCTCCACGTTAGGGTCGAAGCATAGTGTGAAGCTTCTGCCTCAAGTCATTCATTGTACAGATGAGTAAACTGAGATCTCCGATGTCGAGTCCTCCTTAAACCACCAGCGTTTAGCCAGAGGGAAGGTTAAAATTCACATCTCGACAGTCAGCCTAATTCTCTTTATGCTGCATGTTTTCTCTTGCTCATTGATATGATAAATGTCACTTAAAAAAGGGGAGGGGGTCCTGTTTCTGGTATAAGTTATTTACCTTCCCTTTTTGAAAACCAAGTTCTTGTGTCCAGTTGCTTTTATTGGAGGATTATTGCATTATAGCATTAATTAGATGTAAGGTACGCACGATAACAAGTTTACATCTATATATTTACAGTGAGTCTATCATGATTCCTTTTCCCCTTCACTCTACAGTGAATCTGCTTTACCCCACCTGCCCGCTTCCCATCCGCCATCTCGTAGGTGGTATATATAGAGATAACAAAAAACAGTGAACTAAATTAAACAAAAGTTGATTTAAAAATAACTAAATCAAGCCACAGGAGACTTTGAGCCAAGTTCTTTTGATTCATGGCCAGTGCCAGAAAGATCAGTGGTTTAGCTGGACGTGTTCTGTGATCATAAGTTCTCCGGGGAGTTGAGCTGTGTCTGCCTCCCCACTTCTTCGAGTTCCCTTACCGTGATCTCCAGGCTTGCCTGGGTCATTGTGGAGGCATGGCAAGGAAAAGGAAGCAAGTTGTGCAAACGCCATGGGCGTGGTCATTTGGTCCTAGATCTCCATCCACCCCTGTCTTCCACACCCCGGGCTAGAAATCCTGGGCAGGATGGGGGAAGGAGACAGCATGCTCCAGGCAGGCAGTCACGCATGGCATGCTGTGCCCCCCTCACGGCAGGGTCACCAAGCTTCCTATTCTCTGAGATGCTCCAGTGAATCACATAAATCAGGTCCCACTTCCGTCTTCCCACCGTGGAGACTGCTGTTCTTGGTGTCACTCCTGCAGATTAAGGGCAGCACAGACAGAATGAGGTGGAGGGAGGAACCTGAAACGCTCCGTCTGCTCAGACTCCAGCTAGCTTCAGAGTGCATATGTGGATTAGTGCTCTCAGTCTAGATCCCCATCCTGGAGGTCCTGATAAAACCAAAGAACTCTGTACGAGGCATGGGGCAGTGAGTGCGGGCAGTGCTGAAAATATTTGAGCTTGGGAGCGAAGGTTGTTACCAGGAGGTCCTGTCTGAGAGACAAGAGAAAGCAAGAGAGAGTGTTTTGCTTACTGCAGCTTGATCTACAGCAGCAGGACATGAAACATATGTTTATATAGCACGTACCACCTCCCCAGCTACACTTAATGTGCCCTGATTTCAGGTTCCTCTGTCGTGACGCAGTTACAGCACACATTTTACTACACGGTGCTAAACAATGCATTTTCATGAAATAAGAAAGAAAACAGCAGCCACAGAGGCAAAACCAAGGGCACAAGTCTCTAACCACTGTCCATGGTCCTGGAGAGAAAGACCAGAGACTGGTGAGTAGGTCTCCCCAGTCCGTCTATTCACACTGGCAGCTGGTGCTTCTGCGCGATGCTGGCCTTGGGTGCAGCCTGGCTTCATGCAGTTTGAACTTGAGGACCAGTGTGATGAGAAGGAGCGTAGCTTAATGTCTGTCACACAGGGTCTTCGAAGCACTCTGAGTTGTTGTCCCACTTTGACCAACTGGTGCTGGCTGATCTTGAGAAAAGTGTTTGGAATTTCTGCACCATTGCTTCCTCATCTGTAGAAGAGACATGATGATGATGGGGGCAGGTGATGGTGACGGAATGCGGAAGAGATGATGATGGTGATGATGATATGATAATGAGACGATGATGTGGAGATGATGGTACGATGACATGATGAAGATGGTGGTGGGGCTTATATGATAGAATGACGGAGGTGACGCTGGGGTACTGATATGGTGGTATGATATAATAATGACTATAAGGAAGTGATGATGAGGTATGATGATGGTGGTGACATGGATATGATGAGAGGTTAAGAATTCGACCCACCACACACTTTAGAATTGAAGCCAGGACCAGTGGGAGAATAACCAGTTCATGGAGGGTCCAGGGGGTGTTGTTGGACTAGGTGGATGGGTGTTGGCAGTGTTCAGGCTGGCATGGGACAGGGGCAAGGTATGTGTTCAGGTGCAGGAGCAGGATGGGGGCATTTCAGGCTGGTGCACGGGAGGCATGGAGTTCAGTGTTGCTAAACCATGACAACCCTGGTCAAAGCTGACATCCGGTAACCCATTCATGATGGTGGGATAAGGGCACTCAACTCATGGGGGTGTTAGAAAGGTTACTATTATATGCCCCTCCTAACACAGAGCCTGGCATGTAGTGAGAGCCACAGATCTCGTCACGTATGCTCAGCAGCTGCAACGGAACAGGGCTTCTCTAAGAGTTGCATCCAACCTTGTCCCCAAGAAAGATGCCTGGATCCTCTTCCTGAATCTCCGTGGAGTGTAGTTAAGAATTTGCACTTTTAACCAACTTTCTAAAAGCTTAAAGCTGGAGAATTGATGAACTTGGGGAAAGGTGGGAAAACATTCAGAAACAAAAGGAATGGAGGCTACCACCAGGTGGTCCTGTTTAATAGATGGGGAGAAATGGAGAGCCGCTCTTTTCCTTAATGCAGAATGGCAGGAGCTGAAACATTGCCTAATTCTGAAACAGCAACAACTCCAGACCCCTGATGTTTAAATAGGAAGCCTGGATAACACCCCTACTTCTAACTGCCACCCTGATAACCGAGATAACAGCTGTCTCCTTTCCAAGACACATCTATGTGACTTCCTCCACTCCTGCCTTTTGTTTCTGGGGCCAGAGCAAATGCCATTGTGGCTTTAATTTTGTACTTTTAACTAATTGTCTATGTGAACTAGAATATTTACATGCCCAAGGTAGTAAAAATACCCCACGACACAGAGGACAAATGGAGTGAAAGCGAAGTGGGTTTAGCGGCTCCATCTTTGATTGAACATCTGTGATTACACTGTGTTCCTGAGCATGCTTTGGGGACCGTAATTCAGTCTGCAGTTTGAACTCATGACTCTTCTTTCTGCAGAGGGTTAGGGGGAATAAAAGAAATCCCAGTTCTTCATATCTCAAGGTTCTCTTTATAGGGCCATGTGTTACTTCTCGAGGTGGGTGGGTGGGGTTTAATGTGGAAAAGGGAGAAGGAATTTACTTTGATCTCATCCTGGGAGGGGGCAGAGGATGAGACTGGGGGCCCTTGGGGATCATGTGCTCTAGCACAGGAGCCTGAAGAGGGCGGAGTGGGACCCACCTTCCCAGGTCATCTGGGATCATTCCCGCATTAGCCCTGAAAGCTCAGCATTCTGGAAACACTTTCATCCTGAGCACATCAGAAAGGTTGATCCTCTCACAAGTCAAGGTGCTACACTTCTGATCTTTATACCATCACTTAAGTGGTTCTTCTGCTCTAGTATAGAGCTTTGCACTGATAGGCAGAGACACAAATGGTCTGCAGACCTTGTGAAATGCACATTCAGTGGGTCTGCCGATCCTGCATTTGCAGGAAGCTTCCTGGCGACACCCCAAACTGCCCCGGCCTGTACCATACTTAAATTACAAGCCACTGGAAGGCACAGGGATGACTTGACAGGCCTGTGAAAGAGCCACTTCAGGGTACCTGCTCATTGTAATTCTCCTCGAATCTCTCCCTCTCTCTCCCTAGAATTCCGCCTTTTCAACAAGCACCGGAGTTGACTCATGGACCATTCTGTTGTCACTAAAAAAGTCTCTCTTTACCTTTGGATAAAGTACTAAGTAAGAGTCTCCAGAAACTAGTAGATGACAAAGTAGCTTTTTAAACTAAACTCTCCTGTGAGTGATTCTGTATAAATGGAATACCAAATGCAGGGATTTTTCATCTCCTGGTTATTTTGCCATGAAGCCAGAAGGTATTTCACTTCCTCATGTGGAAATCCTGAACACCGCTGGCCATCAGTCTTGCCCCTGTTGGAATATCTCTCAACACCACCTGACAGCAGTGTGGGCAATCAATAAATGTGTGTGAATAAATGACAAAGTGAGAGGTTCATCCAGAGCCATGCTTCTTAAATGTTAACCAGCCGAGGAATCTTACAGCGATGTTGTTAAAAGTGCCAAGTCTGCTCAGTCGGACTGGGGACTGACCTGGGATGAGGCATTTCTAACACTCCAAGGCTCACTTAGATCAGGGGCTGCACTTGACTTTGGATGAATCATGCAGTAAAAATGTAAAGTTTTATCTTCAGGTGAACTTGTGCTGTTTTTAAGTCACTAGAAAGCGTGATGGTGAGTCTGACATTCAGAGGATACCAATGGGACCTAAGCTGGAAATAAGAAGACCATGCAAACCTCTTGGTCTTGTCAAGCCTGTGCAGCTGCATTTAGTTTATACTGACTCCTCTGTCTCCACTGGGGATTTTCCAGTTGCAGAGAAATAAGCCAAACAGATTCACGCCGAGAGCCTCATAGTCAGCAAATAGGAAGATGATTGAGCCAGGTTATAAATACAATTCTGTTTGTCAAGAGAAAGTCGTACCCTTGAAGTTTGGGGTGCAGCAAAGGTAAACTCATAATTGGGGTGGAGGTTGTGAGAGGGTCAGGAGCCACACACGTCCCCACTGATGCAGCTAATTGTGCTGGAAAGAGTTGTCTTGTGTTCCTCTGCATAATTCATTGCTAAGATGCTGTTCAGTTTATTTTTTACACTTAATTTAGAAGAATCATGTTATTTGAGAATCTTTTTTCCCTTTTAGTTTATGTAACACATTTCCTTCCTTTCGTTGCGATGATCTGATTATTAAATGATATCAAGCGATTGAAGAAGGTTGATTTGAGAGGTTTTCAGACTCAGCTATGAAGAACTGTGTAAACTATCCAAGTCATCTTGTTTTTCAGGAACTAAACATGTGGGATTGCATGAAAAGTAGTTGAAGTTCCCTTTGTGTTAAATATTAAAGTAGAAAAATGACTTCTTCAGTGGAAAATTATTATTTCTTGTGTAAAGAGTTCTAAATATGTTTTAGTGATTTCTGCTAGGAAATGGGACTTAATCATCTCTATTGTGGTAAAAAAAATGGTATTGTGTATGTATGTGTATTTCTGTGTTTATGAATGTGTGTCTATGACCATGAGTATGTGCATATGTGTATACATGTGTGTATGTATGTGTTAATGGTATGTGTGTATATGCACATGTGGGTATGTGTGTGTGGGTTTATGATCATGTATGTGTGTATGTGTGTCTGCATGTTCTGTCCTTCATTAATGTCAAGTTCTAATTGCACCCCTAGTACCTCATCCAGCCTTGACACATTACAGGCACAATAATCATGTGTTGATTGAAGGCTGATAGTCCGTGTCCTTCAATGGAAGTAACAAGTTCAGCAGCTCTAAATTTATAAGCAATCTCCCTTCTGCAGATGAAGAATTCCAAATTGACTCTGGATATTATATATGGCAACTTCAGAAATTGGAGGGGGGGTCAACTGGATTAAAAAAAGCAGGTTTCACAGTGTGTTCTTTCATTAGCGTGTCACCAGTGAGAACAAACTATTCAGTGGGAGAGGTGACTCTAAAACTTCAGAGTGCCAGCACTGCAAATGGCAGAAAGAACATGGTGGTGTCTGTTCAAAGGCAGCTCCGGAATGGGAAACAGCATCTGGGGTCCGTCCTCATTCCTAGATTCATGTACCTGTGCTTGTCACGCTGACTTCTAGGATATGACATTTCATCCATCATTGCCATTTCATCTCTAAAAAGGACACATATCCCATATCCCAGTAGGGTGAGGCTTCATTTTAACTCTAAAACCAAAAGCCAAACCCAGTGTTATCTTGTCTCAGATTCATATAAAAATACAAATAATTGGATATTAAGAGAAACTCAAATGATGCTTGGAAAGAATCTTGAAGGATGTTCACAAAGCGGGTTGTTATAATATATTCTAAAAAATCTTCAAAATTAACTTTATCCACCTTGTCCATTCTTTGCATCCTTCGGACAATGTTCACTGTTCCCCTTGGAAACATTTCCCCTTTAGTATCAATTTCCAAACCTCCAAAATGCAGGCCATGGAGAGCAGATGTCATCTGCTTTAGATTAGCCTCATTATTATTGAATATATTTTTTTAAATATCACCTGGAAAGCCCATGTTTTAAAAGTTAGAATGGATAGCTGTCTTATGATAAAGAAAATTCGGAGACACTATAATGTTATAAAAATATATTTGCATTGTTTTTAAATCACATACTCCCTTGAGCTGATAAATGTTGAACAGTTGTCTAAAGAATCTTTGCTGGACCTCTTGCAATGAGTAAAGGAAATCATTTGAGTGTGTTCACTATCTTAACTAGATATTTTTTGAAAGAAAATATTTTTAAGGAACCCTGGTTTGCTCCCTGCAAGTGTTATGTTTTGGGGGTTTTGTTGCTGTTGGCACATGGCTTTCACTCCTAACAGTGCCAAATTTGGACTGTAGCATGTTCTAAAATGGAAAATGTCTATTAATGAAACAATATTGTTGTATATGTATGCCTAGGGATACATCTTTTGAATTTTGTGACTTTTTTCTTTATTTTTTAATCAAGTACTGTCTACAATGTCAGGAATAGGGACCAGACAAGAGGACCAGTGAGCATCGGTTACAATAGCTCACACATGACATGATGACATCTTTGACTAAGGTGCTGGGGGAGACTGAGAGCAGTGAGTGAATGGATGATGACAAGAGTCGAGACAGTGAGGGCATACAATTTAGAAAATCTGGTGATAGGTTCGTCATGAGGACTTGGGGAGAAGGATGAGTCTAGGATGACTTCTGCCTTTGTGGTTTATTTGATGGGCAAGCGAGATGGAAAACATGGACAGATGTTGTGTTAACTATTGCGTATGGAGTACTGAGTAAGTGGTCACTACCAAGAGTTCCTGTTTCATTATTTGTGAATATGCTAAACATATGACATTGAGATACATATTCTACCCCACACTGATCTAATTCTACTAATATATCTAGTAGCTTCCTATAGGCCGTTCTCTTTTCTACCAATATCTCAGACCTTTGGAATTGCTCATCTCCTTTTCTCTTCCTCCTTGCTGCTATCACTCTTGCCTGGACTTCCTTCCAATTATGCCCACATTTTCAACAGTCCCTTAATTCTTCTTGCAGGATTGCTTTCCTAAAAGCTATGGAATTACAGCTCCTTTTTTCATGCCAAAAAAAACCCCCTGCATCCCAAAGAGCTTAACTTCTGCTTCTCCAATGAGTTCCTGTAAGATGGAAAAGACAATAGTGTTTTCTGAGATTTTTGAAAGTGACTGTTAGGCATACTCAATAAATACTGCCTGGTGGAAAAACACAGCCAGAGATATTCCCATTTGATGTTGGTGGTGGTGGTTGGTTATTTTCAAATTTGATTTCCATTTTAATAGATAACTCTTTCAAATGGATCTAACTTCGCAAAGTATCACATGCTACACAAGGAACGATTCCTCTTCCAACACCAGCCAGCCATATGCATGCCTGAATCTCTTTCCTGAGAGAAGCACTCTTGAGTTTGCATCTGCATCTTCTTCAAGACAGAAGGTGGAGAATTTTCAAGAGACAGACAAGCACCACCCTTTGCAATATCTGGTTGGGAAAATGAATACTTACTGTAACACCTTTAGCCAGGAACAACGTCAGTAATCCCATCCCAAGAAAAGAAACAAAGAAATGCATCTTTCCTCTAAGCAGCAGGAACTGCGCCATAGACTTCAATATGCCCTTTCATTAATTGCTGAAATGGGTGTTATTTTGTAAAAGAGGAAACTGTGACTCAGAGGCTGAGGACACAGCGAAGACATAAAGTTCCACTTTAACCCAGGTCTGTCGTACCATAGTAAGAACCACTCTCTTCCTTCCCACGTTGACAGCTGGGTTTCAGCCCAGGAGACAGAGTTCAGTAAGTTTCTAAGCACACAAACTCTTAAACCAAAAGTGGCACACTCTTGGGAATGGAATTGCCACCCCATCCAGACTCCTCAGGGAGATGGCACAGGGCACACTGAACTCTGAGAAGCTGAGATGAAATTTGTAGAACTGTAGAAAGGAGTTTTGCATTGTCTCTGAATTGGTCATTCTCAGCAGCAAAGTCATTTATGAGATGGGTGCAATCATAGAAAGCAGTGGCTTTTAAAAAACACTTTAGCTGCCAAGAATCTCATTCCGGTTCTCTGGAAGAGTGCTATTGTACGAAGTGTAATTCACCAGCTCAGTGCCTTTCTGGAAGTTGTGAAATTGGAGAGAGTTTCTTTTGTCCAAATGAATAAACACCACCAAAATGAGCTGACCGGCTTGTACTGAGTTGAGCTTAATATGATCAGACATCTAGACCTTCTTCTCCTGATGCATTTCTGTCTCTGTCTCTCTGGCTCTTTCTCTCTCCTCTCTCTTTGTCTCTCTCTCTCCCTCTCTCTGTCTCTGTCTCTCCACCCCCAAACCCTACCTCTTCTCTCTTTTCTCAGCTCTTTCCTTTTTAATTATATAATAAAGCCAGCTTTAAGGGCATCTAAGAAAAGAATTGGGTATCATCTATCTTTTTTTCTCACCAGCATTAATTACCATGGATGATAATAACCAGCAAATGTGTCTTTTATGTACATAATTAGGGATTATGAATTAATCACCCTCACTGGCTTTTATGTGTTTGTCTTTGTGAATTGGAGTTGATTTGGATTTGGTTTTATCTATCTAGAAAATAGTCATTTTTTTTGTTTTTGAATTTTTGAGAAATAGCATTTTCACTGCACTGTGCGTTATAAATGGGTCTGTCACTAAAGATGACCTAAAGTTGGACAAGTCGCTTTGGGCCATACAGACACCTTTGTGTGTTCTTTTCTCCCCCAACTAAAAATGGGGAGAGCTGAGCTTGACCAGAGGCCCCATCTATCTAGAGACCATGAGAAGAATGGCTAGTACAGTGATGAACAATGGCATTTATTTCTGCATTAATTGTGCTCTCTTTTGAGTGATGATTCTATGACTCTGCCTGTATCCTTCCTCTAACGTGCTTTTATTTTTAACTTAGCCAGTTACAGCTTCTGTTGCTTACAACCATTGCCCTAAACAGATAGTTCACTAAGCCTCATTTCAGATTAGATTGAAACAATTGCTGGAAATATTTATAAAGTACGCAGAGGTACATGAAGATGAAAAAACAACACACAAAAATGTCCGAGGTACTTGTGTCTGGACTGCTACAGCATAATGCATGTATCAGGTACAGAATGTAACTGAGTCAGTTAGAATTCTTCCCAATTTTACAAGAAGTGGTACCAAGGGTTTAAAAATAATTGCATAGGCCTGCCTTTGCAGCAGTTGCCTTTGCACTGGGCAAGCCAAAAATGTCTCTACGATGATTAAAAGAGGGGGAAAAAATGTAAGAGGACTAGAATGATCCTTCCACCTCCTAATGAGAGAATTGGATCCAGTTGTGTTGGACAAGGGAGCAAATGATATTGGAAAAAACTGATTATGTTTTAGCCAGTTGACAATCAATATTATGATCTTTCCATGGTTATTATAGAATACCTTTTCTCTCAGTGAATATGTCAGCATTCCTGTCTGTGTAGTTTAAGAGAAAGGGATGATTTACGTGATGAAGTAACAAGTCCTCAGATGATTCAAAACTGAGCAAGAGGTATGTTTTTTGTTTTGTTTTTGTCTTGGAGAAGATCAACAAGCTGGCTGCTGTCATTTACAAGACACAGGGGAAAATACTGAACTGGGCTGCGGACTGGGACTTCTACTGATGGGTTCCCCTCAGTGTGAGTGGAGCCAGACACTGTTCCAAACTCACGGCCAAGACCAGCGTGCCGGTGTGCTTTCTGTCACCACCTCTGGCTGGCTTCATGGGACCCTATGTCACGGAGCTTCTGTGAGATGCTTGCTGTCACAGCAGCCATTTAAAATTAATTCATGACTTAGACAAATCAGGCCCCAAGGGATCAAAATCCACCCTCAATGGATGCTCCTCCCTGTAGACCAACCCAGGGTATTCCACCCACAGGACCATAGAAAGGCCAAAGTGGTGCCCATTTGCTCTGCAGAGTTTGGAGTTGATTTTCTAATGCCCACATATTGTCTGCATCTCTTAGGAGGAGGTATGAATTTGTTGGCATGCCCTTCATTTGTACATAGAACTTGCATTTCCTCCTGGAGCCCCTCGTTAGTCAGTCAGGCTTCCCTCTCAGCATCTCAGAAGCCAGAGTGCTCCCCAGCTCTCAAGGTTGAGGACCCTGAATCACTTGCCCCTCATTGTGGAAGTTAAGAGGGTTCTAGAAGTCACTTCTCTGTTTCTTTTGAGACTGGAAAACTAGGGGGAAAAAAGGGAAACTTCTTCTTTTTCCTTTTGGTTTGATTTTTGAAAATGATATTTAGAAAAAGGCCACCCTGTCATAACAACTAGTAAACAACACTGAGATAGATGGAAAACCATCTATATTGATATCACTCCTATTTTTAAAAATGACCATCCATCTGTCCAAGCCTCATCATTTTGTGGCTAAATATCTGGTCACAATTACTTTGCACACCAAGATTGCGATTGTGGGAAGAAGTCACTGGCTTCTTGCTAAAATTTGGGCTCCACCACAACCTTGGAAGTAGCCACACTGTGTGCATCTTCGAAGCGGCCTCAGCAACACCTGTGTCTGCTGCGTCCGCCATTGTTTCCCCAGCATCCAGCTGGCCACACCTGCGCCCACCTCCAGAGGCTCACTTCTCATCAGGAGAACGCTCCTATCCTTCCCAGAAGTCATCTGGATGTCGCCGTGCTCTGGCTTGTGGATCCCAAACTGTCCCCCGATTTTCTTAGACTTGGGCAAATGGTTCCTTTCCCAGCTTGTGATTTGTCCGCTGGATCCCAAAGTAGCTGTGCGTGTACTGACTCTAAGTCCTCTTTCTTCCTGTGCATGAACCCCCTCCATCGTGGGTGGATTAAACCCAACCTGAGGAAGTCAGCAAGGGGCAGACTCAATTCCACCCCTCTTGAATGTCCTCATCACTCCTCCAAGCGCCAAACTACTACTTCCCATCACAGCTCTTTCCTCTTTCAGGGCATGAAGATTGGTAGGGATAGAGGGCAGGAAAGGATGGAGCTACAAGATGTCATTTACCCTCTCCCTCCCTCCATGGCAGCCAAATCCCTGTTATGTAAAGGACAAGAAATAATGGCCCCAACTGGTTGCATTTTCTCCTTGAAGTTACCCAGCAAATGAGGAACCAGGCCCCACCACCAACAACCTCATTTTGGCAATATCGAGGTTCGGTTCAGTGATCTATACAAAGGGAAATTAGATTCAAACAAACATAACAACTTGTCCTGGAGTGCAAAGCAGATGCAGGCTCTCTCTCATTTGTCCCTCCTTCATTTAATAGCCCTCCCAGGGAGCTTATTTAAAATATACCAACAACACACCCAACCAGCCAGAATTAGGAGAAGGTCTCATCGAATCGTCAGCATGGTGACCATTATTATCATCTTCCTCTCTGATATAATAACACAGTGAGAGATTCGGGGGTGACTGAAAAGAGAGTCCAAATATCCTTTGGTGCTGTAGACTTAAAACAAGCAAGTTTGTTTAGACCGAGCACATGAACTCATCCTGAATGATTTTACTTCTTTTCCTTGACTTTGTCTCCCACCTCTTCATGCAATAACACAGTCGAATACCTACCATGTGTCAGGCCTGATGCCGCTGCCAGAAGCCATGTAGAGAGTTAGACACGGTCTCTAGGTTCATGGAGCTTTGAGTCTCAGGTGGGGGAGATGGGCATTCATCAAATAAGTGAGCCGATATCACAGTCTTTCTACAGAGGACATGTGGTGGCTGCCAGGCAGTGGGTGGGAGGGTGAACTCCATGGTGAAAGGGGTCAAAAGGTGCAGACCTCCAGCCTTGGAGATGCCAGGCACAGCCCGGTGACTGCAGCCACTAAACCTCTAGTGCATGTAGGACACTTCCTGAGATGGTAGCTCTTCAAAGTCCTCAGCATGCAGAGAAGACATTGTGTGACTAGGTAGGGGGACAGCTGTTGACTGGACTGGTGGCAATCATTTCACAGCATATACAAACATTGACTCATTCTGCTGCCCACCTGAAATGAGTGTCATGTTTTCTGTCAGTCACACCTTAGTTCAAATCATTATGTTCATGACCATCTTTGATATGTGTTGTGAAGAGAAGCTACATTAGGGCCATCTGAATAGAAAACAGATGACAGGGGAGAATGTCTTCAAGAAGTGACATCAGAGGAGATAGTGGAAGAGGAGCAGGAGGCCCCGAGGCTAAACTGGGAGGTGCCTTCCAGGCAGAGAGAGTAGATCTGAAAAGATCTTGGAAGCTTGAAGAAGCGAATGTTCTCAAGGCTGTGTGAGGGGTGGAGCGGTGGGGTTGGGGAGGAGAGACCTTGGTGGGAATCGCAAGGTCATTTTAAGGTCTCCGACTGTGTCCTGTTAGCAGTAAGGAATCCATGGAAAGACCTAGAATGAGTGCCTGAACCATTTTGCACAGCATTTTAAACTATCACTCCAGCCGGAGATTCCCTGTTCCAAACACTGTGCAATCTGTCCCAGCAGCGCCTCAGTTAAGCCACCTCCAAAGGAGTGCTCTGAGAAAGGAGACACGGAGTGACTGGTCCAAGGCACCCACCTAGGGTTTCCAGAGCCAAGATTCAAACCCAGTTCTGCTCCTCTCATAAGAGCACACCCACTCTCCTTCCCATCACACACCGTTGCTTCTAGTGCAAAGCAAAAACTCTCCGCTCTTTGCAACCAGACCTCATTTTCATTCCGATGACCTAATATTCTGCTCTTAATAATTACTTTAGCAGAGAGATAATTCAATCTCACTAAATTTGTCAACACTGTGTCTATGCCAATGGGTGTAATTAGAAAAAATAATTTCACTTCATTGATGCCAACGGCAGTGCTGAGCCTTTAGAAGTAAAATGCTTAAAGACCTTGGTATCTGGAATCATAGCAGCATTATGATGGGGAAATACCTCAGGGAGAAGAGCTCTTTTCTGGGTATTAAATCATTTATAAAGAATCATAGCATCTCTGCCTGTCGAAAAACCTGGATGGAAGTCAATCTTGGTTTTGCTGTTGGACTTTGAATCTGACTTGGAATCGAAGTCCTGGACCTTGGTAAGAAAACCCGGACATGTCAACGTGTTGCCCTACATCCCTGCTGACTGGACCTGTAATACATCAAGCTGTTCTCACGTCTGGGTGCAAGGAACTTTGTTTCTACAGATTTTAGAAGACAAGAACACCTGCCTAACCACCCTAACAGGCCCTAACTTCAAACACACTTAAGCAGGACATGTGTCCCATGTTACTCCCTATGTATCCCTACCGTCACTGGCAGGCGTCTGCTTCCCTTCATGTCTCATGATGGAAATGCTTCTGTTTTAAAACTGACTTTGGAGCAGACTCTACTGTGGTTGGGTGATTAACTACATTTCTATTGAGGGAGCCTTTCTTAAGTTTACTTCTGGCCTTAGAAACTGCATGGCTGACAATAACTTGCATGTTGGTGAAGCCCTCTTTGAATGGAGACATTTCAGGTTCTCTGGAGGTTTGCTTCATAGCCCGTCTCTGCGCCATCTCCTAGGACCCACACTGTGTCCCTGCATTCTGCTTTAGAATTGGAAGACCTAGTTGTAAATCAAGTTTCGCCATCCTCAAGCTGAAAGATCTTAAGACAGCTGTAGTTCACGTCTTATGTCTGTTTTTCTATCTTAAATATGAAGGTTAAATCATCTTGCATGTCATAGCATATCTGTATCACTATTCTAAATGTCTCATCTCTCCTCTTTGTGTGCTTTGCTGTGTGAAATTTCCAAGCATGTGGGTCCCAGCACGTTTGTGCTGGTCTTGGTCATGTGACTTAACTTGGCCAATGAAATGTTAGCAGGCATGACAGCAAGCTGGCCTTCCAAGTCCTGGTCAGTGGGATCAACCCAAGGGCTGCTTTCCTCACTATGAGAACAGCAACCTCCAAGAGTCCTCTGACTTCAGGAAGAGATACTTGGATCTGACCTCAACTCATCCCACAACTGGAAACCAAACTCACACCCATCCAGTCAGCTCAACCCCAGCTAACTCACAGATGCATGTGTCTGTGAAAAAAAAACACCATGCAGTTTTTAGATTTGCTATAGGATAAATGACAGCAGTACCAGTTGTTGTGAGATTGAAATTCTAGGGTTTTTTTTTACTTCTAACTTGATGATGACACTCTCATCTTGCCTCTATTATGATGTGTATCATTTGACATGTGTGATGGATGAGTCTTGTTTTTCATGCACAGCTTTTCTCTTCCTTTTTTCTGGTGAAGGATCTCAGCTTTCCTCTGGAGAGTCCTCTCCTCCCATCTCTATCATAAGTGGGGTGGACTTCATGGATGTACCTGTGACTCGTTCCGTTCTCCTGTCTCTCTGTGATTGGTCCAGGAGTGGACGCGTTCGCCAATGAGATGGGCTCTCAGTAATTGGCAGGGAACTCTGGGGAAAGAGATACCAGGAAAATTGTGATTTCCTTTAGGGATGCTGAGCTGATCGAATCAAAGTGTGAAATTTCTAGGAACCACTCTCCAGGATGTGAAAGAACCTGTCTGAGAATGACAGTAACACCCAAGAAAACAAGGTGGGTATGAGATGGAGAGAGTCAGATGTCCAATAGCACTGGATGAGCAGCTTGAATCAACTAGCTCTGAATCCACATGTGCAGTTTTGTTCCTTTCTGATATGGACAATGGGGTTCAGATGTTGTAAGTACAGAGTATTACGCAGCTAGAAAATAGAAGCACTGAGACTCAATACCAGGTCTGTGCCTGTACTGATGACTCTCCTTGAAGGTAACGCCTCTGGATTCTACTCTTACACCTGCTTTAAACTGGGTATCTTTTGACATTGAACTGTGTATGACCTTGGAAGTTAAAAGGGACTCCTGTCATTCTCAGAGTCCAGCTGAAGGGGAGAAGCACCAGTGACTGATGCTTTCTTCTCTTTCCTATGACTCGGTTTTGGCACCTAACCCAATTTGTGCCAGATTTGGAAAACTACTCAGGTCTTTGGGGTCTGTTTATTTTTTGGTTACTCAAAAATTTTTCATTGAGGGAAATTGCACAGAACACAGAACTGAACTATTTTTAAATAAGTAATTGAATAGCACATGACATAGTCACAATGTTGTGTAGTCACCGATTTTATCTCATTCCAAAATATTTTATTAACCAACAAGGAAACCCTAAATCTGCTGAGAATTTACTTCCCATTTATTCCTATCCATAGCCCCTGGCAACCACCAATCAGTTTACCGTCTCTCTGGATTTTCCTCTTCTGGATATTTTCCCTAAATGAAATCATGTATTACGTGACTTTTTGTCTTTGATGCCTTTACTTATCATCATGAATTGGAGGGTCATCCATGTTGTAAAACAGATCTCAGTACTTCATTCCCTTTTATGGCTTAATAATATCCCATAGTGTGGATATGCTAAATTTGTTTTATCCACCTATCCATTGATGGGCATCTGGGTATTTTTGTCTCTTGGCGGTTTTGATAATGCTGTTCTGAACATATTTATTCATGTATTTATTTAAGTACCTGTTCCAGGAATTTTGGGTCTATGACTAAAAATAGATGCGCTAGATTGTGAGATGAGTCTCTGCGTAACTCTCAGAGGAACCCCTGAGAGTGCTTTTCACAGACCTCCTCTTGGAACTGGGCGTCACCAGTGTTGGGGACTGATGATTCTTGGAAGACATACCTTCTGTGTGACCAAACAGTGCAGTATGGGGCCGTAGAATTGAGACTCAGTCTTCAAACTAGGGGTGCAGTTAGCTAAGTTGGGTTTCCTGGTGTTTGACCTCAGTCGCCGGAGAAGAGAGACTAAGAAGGGGTGGATGGAAGTTAAAGGGGGCTCTTGTCATCCTCAGAGTCCAGTTGAAGAGGAAAAGAACCCTGTCTGGAGGGCCATCAGTTGGAAACGTGGTGTAGTAGGCTTAGCCTGAGGATCCCTGCTCAGCATTTTTACTCTCAGCCTTTCCCACTCCATCCTGATTATTCTTTTTTGGACATGCATCCTTGCTAATGCCTGTTGACTCTCCGCCATTCCATGGACTGTTGCTGTCACTTGCAAGAGTGTGGCTGTCAGGGAGCTGTTCTCTTAAAAGCCATTACGAGCTTCCATTGCTAACTTGTAACTTGGAGGAACTCTGAGAGAAAGGGTTATAAATAAAATGCATGCATCAATCTGGGTTTCGCCACAGGAATGCAATTCCACTTCGTGGCTAGAGATAAAACATGTCTTGCCGTGCACAGTGAGATCTTTGCCTCGGCTGCATTTTATTTCCCATCACAATCTAAGTGATGGCAGATGAATCTGCTCATGGGGTAGGAGGTTTGGCAGCCTGATGCTAATTCACACATGCACATTATGGTGCCTTTTTCAAGGACCAGGCGCCGCTTTCTTTAGTAACTCAGACTCAGAGGAAGGGAGAGGTTTTGCACTGGGACAGAGATGCATGTGGTCTGACTCAGCGACTAGGTTCAACCTGTGAGAGCAGTGGCTGAGTCTTCTCTTTCTTTGTGCCTCAAAATGCCTGGACATGTCTGCCCCATAAAGGATGTGTGTTGGTTTACGGGAATCCACACCCTAAACCTGTACAATGTTATGACGCCATGTTCCTTCAATGCAATTAATTTGAAAATAAGTACATAACAGACATATGTTCAAATTAATGAGCGTCTGCTGCTGCTAAGAATATTCTGGTGACCACTGGAGTTCATAGCCAAGAAACAATGATCCCTATTAGCTACTCAACAAATAGATACTTTGCCCAGGGCTATAAATGGGTTATTCCATGTCCTTAATCACTCTCTGAATTTACACCACTTTTTATTTCACAAATGGGAAGTTGAGCCACAGAGAGGAGTAGCCATTCTCTCAATCTCTTAGCTGGTGAAAGCCAGCAGTGACATTCAACCTGCAGGAAGTCCGGAATCTATGTTCCTTCTTAACCAGTTAACTAGACTTCATTTCCCATCCACCTCTGATGATGCATGAGGGAGTTTACTGCCTCCCTCCTTCCTTACATACATTATTTCTCCCCATCCCCTGCTTTGGACTTGCCCTATTCTTGATTTTCTTGGTCAGTAGAAGCCATTCTCAGTCCTTTGTTTTCCATTCCTTCATCAGTCGTTCACCACTCAGCTGATATCATGAATCACTGTTTAGTATCAAGCACAGGTCTAGTTACTGCAGATACAGAGATGGGTAAGAGCAGGGTTCTCTGCCTTCGGGGGCAGGTGGCTGGAGAAATATCAGGCTCTGTGTTGTGGCTCCAAGGTGAGGAAACAGCAGGACACCACAGGAGGGCACAGCTGATGAGCCCCGAGCCTCCTGGAGAAGCTGGTGGCCCGTCAGCATCTAGAAGGAGAAGGACACGACTATGCGAACGCAAGTATGGACCCAGCCTGGCCCAGTCTTTCGTGGTCTGAAAGGAAGTTCCTTTCTGGATTCATCTCTGCCAGCTTGACAATGGTCTTCCCTGTGTTTACTCTGTTTGTTTGCCTTTAAAAAGCTCGTGTAGACCATTTTTCTTTTTCACTTCTTCCCCAAGAGTAGATTTGAGAGCAATTGCATTGTACTGTGTCATAACATTTCAGCAGTGATGCACGTGGTTCATAAAGGAAAACCTGTCCACTGCCGAGAATAGGAGGAAGGGACACGTGTGTCTGGCTGTCCCCTCTCCTGCCCCAGGGCAGCCGTTGTTGACAGTTAAATGCTTCCTTCCAGGGCACAGGACGAATCTACTTCTGCACTGTTGGCATTTGGGGGGCAGGTCACTCGTGGTTGTGGGGCTGCTGCATGTCCTGTGGGGTAAGGAGAGATCCCAGGGGCGCCTTCCCTCCTTGTCACCTGGAGAGTGTCCCCAGGCACCACCGCATGTCCCCTGGGGCAGAATCACCCCTGTTGAAATTCAGGCTTCCAGATGTTTTAAAACCCTCATGTAAAATTACAGATTTAACGGAAAAGTCAGAAATTTGTGGGCATTTTTTTTTGGGGGGGTGACTGAGGGAGAAGGGAAAGAATTCTCAGAAAAGGGAGTTCTGTGCCTTGAACAAGCAGAGTGAAAATAGGAAAGGGACCTCGTCTTTTAAGCAGTCTATTTTGAGAGTGCAGGCCCTAACACCTACATATCGGGAGCATTTTTATTTCCACTTTCTCCTTTATAAAAAGCGCTGCAGCATCATGTCCCAGTTAGTGGGCACTGATTCACTGTCCTCCATCAATAACCCAGGAGGAAATTGGTGGGAGATGAGGAAGAGGGAGAGAGGTAAGGAAATGGATGATATGGGAGCCCAGCGGGGTCGTGGAGCCAGCGACCGCTGGGACAGCCAGTGACGGCAGTGACCGTGGCCATGCTCAGAAACTTCCACCTTCAGTCCCGAGGACATCAGAAGGACCCCAGGGAGCTCTGATGGGGCTGGGACCTTAGGGTTCTGGCAGGTCTGAATTCAAATCCTAACTTTTTGGGTTCTGAGTTCACATCTGCAAAATGTGGCGTCTCTTCTTTACATTTGGGTGGACATCCGTACCGTGGGTCACTGTGTAGTGCCAGACCCAAGCTTGTGGTCCCCTCCCCACCCTGCCTGGCATGGAGTCCAACTTGATTGTCTTCCAGGGAGGCAGGTGTGATCTGCCACATCAGATGGTGAGGATGCAGCTGTCATGAGGGGGGCAGTTGTCAGCACTGCCTGGCTCTCAGAGGGCTCTCTGTTGGTATTGTCACCACTCCAGTAGTGCCCCAGGGTCATTCTGAGGTTTAGGGATGTGACAGATGCCTAGCACAGTGCCTGGCTTACTGTAAACACTTCACACATAAGTGGTAGCGCTGAGTCTGTGTGTGTGTCTCTCTCCTTTCTCTGCTCTTCTTTGTTCCTTCACTTTCTCCGTCCTCCTCTCTCCCTCTCAGCTCAAGCCTCAGCCATCAAACAAGAGAGAACTGACCCCGAGGCCACGTGATTTATTTTTCTCACGCTCATTTCTGTTCTGATAATTATCATCTTGGCTCTGAATTCATTACACGACAAGAATGACTTGATGCGGAATCTCATGAATGTAGACAGTCATGGAAGATAAATTAGTTTTCAATTGAATTCCTCGAATGCACTTGACTGTGTCTCCGTATGATGAAGAAGGAATTTTCCAAATATAATCTCAATCTCTGATGCTTTTTGAGCCCCTGGAAGCAAATATATGTGGGGACATTTCATAAGGTTAAAATGTGATTGAACCGCCATGGATCAGCCGTGTTCTAGACTAGTGTTTTGGTTTGGGGAGAAAGCAGTCTGCGGCAGCGCGAACGTGATCGCTGAGGTCTCTGTGGACTCGTGTGTTCAGTCTTCTTTACCTCCAATTCAGCGCCCCTTTTTAGAAGGTATCAGACCTGCCAAACAGGACTTTTTTTTCACATTTTAAAATTAATCAATTCCTTTATTAGATTAATTAGATTTTTAGGTTGTTAGATTAATTCCTTTATTAGGCTAATTAAAAAAAAAAGACCCCAACTTCGGCTTTAACCCCATTTTCTTTGAAAGCTCCCCTTTTCAGTAAACTCTTCATAGGACTGAAAATGCTGTCCTCCAAAGAAGCCAAAAAACGAGTGGTCACAGACGAAGAAAGTAAATCCATTAAAGAAGAAGTGGGAAAGCGTGCTCTGCCCCTTATCGGACCCAGAATTATCGCTGTCTGAGAAGCGCTTGCAGGGAAGTAAGAGTTCTGCTCAGTGCAGGGGGCCTCCTGTCTGGGACAGCTGGGGACTTCTATTGGTCACCCTTCAGCAGGGTGATCTTATGACCGTGCCATGTCTGCTCTCTGGGCTCTGAGAAGCAAGCCCCGTGTCTCTGTCTGCAGAGCTCAGAGCGCCCTGCTCTCAGGTCACCATCCGCCCCCACCCCGCTTGCACCGCAGACTGGCTTCCCCTCCCTATGGCAGCACCCCATTGCAATCTTACTCGTATTTTAAGGCATTCTGGTTAATGCCATTTTATTATTATTTTTATCAGTGTACTCCGTGCTGCCTCCTAGACAAACCATTGTTTTTGCCTTTCAGTTTTTCCCTGGCCCTTAGCTCAAAACTGCACATTAGACCTTGAGGCCGTGAATGAAAGGTCATAAGCCTTGAACCTCTAACGCCCCTTGGAGGTGAAGAGGGCCAGGGAGCCTGGACAGGGCAGTGTTCACTGTGGCCACGGCACTGTCCCTCCTTGTCCCTCCATGGAATTGTCTAATGAAGGAAGAGGAAACCTCCCAAGAAACCAACCCGATATTCCATGTGCTCGAAGACCCAACGGGTCTTCTGTTTGAAAGGGAGTTCATGGAATGGCAAATAAAAATAGCATCAAAGGAAGACACCTGAGGAGTTCCACTTCGGGGAATTAAATCTACATAAATCCATACACAAAGAGGCAGGACTAGATGAGGAATTCAGTTCGATATATGTGTAAATACATAGAGTCAAAACTCATCGGTAAATTCCTTGAGTACATTGTAGTCCCCCCATGTGGTGAGTTACTACTCAACCACGAAAAAGAATCGGACGGATTCTTGCATGGAAACGTGTCGACTGTTGAGTAAATGAAAACAGATAATTGAGTGCGCGGTTAAGTGGATCTTCTACAGTATAGGCTCTGGCATCTCGGGAGAGAGTGGAAGGCGACCTGCATACACGACAAAGAAAGTTTGAAGTACCTGCCGCAATCTTTCCGGGCTTATTTCCAGCGTTCATTCATGTGGAGGAGGGGAACTTGCACTGTTTTTCCTGTTTCTGTATGAATTCGAATGACGAACAAAGAAGTAAGTGATAGATGGATGAAGAAAACCGCTGCAGGAACCCGAGGCGGAGGAAGAAGACCTCGGACACAAAGCAGCTTTAAGTCATGCTCAGCGGCTCCCTGCGGAGCCAGTTGCTGCCCCCCAGGGAAGACTGGAATATTGGCAGTGTCTGGAGGAATTTGGGGCTGCACTGCTGTGGGGTTGGCTGGGGCTGCTGGCATCGGGTGGGTGGAGACCAGAGATCCGACTCAGCCTCCTACGGCAGGTAGGGAAGGCCCCCAACCAAGAATTCTCCTGTCCAGGATGTCAGCAGTGCAGAGGCTGTGAAGCCTGCTGGCCTGCCCTTCTGGGAGTTTGAGGAGGAGGATTTCCTCCGTGGTGAGGACAAGGACCATAGAGAAGGATGAAGGTTAAAACTGCTGTGACTACAGAGCATGCGAGTCACTTGCCAGAGCCTTCAGGATGCCAGGACGCATGGGCTAGGAGGTGCCTGGTGCAGCCAGGGGCCGAATCTAAGACTTCTCCACGTGTGGCAGCTGTCTCCTTATCTGAACCTTTCCTCACATCCCTGCAGTCTTTGTCCCTGAGTCCACTGGGTGTCAAACACCGTCTCAAGGTAGACCTGGATCCAGACATACGGGTCCACTCTTAGTAAGTTCTTTTCATCCGTATGTCGTTTCTCATTCCTGATAATTTTGTTAGCATCATGCGGGGTGGGAGAGGGGAGAGGAGCTGGCATGGTTTAATGTTCCCTTAGATCTTGGCTGAACTACATCAGACTTTAGTCTCAGTTCCTTCAGAACTGGATTTTCTTTTACTCCATACTCTTTCAGTATTTTAATACCTGTTATCTATTCTCTAGACTTTGCTGGATTAATATCCTTGGGTTCTATTATTTAAGCATAAAGTAAAAAATACCCCAAGACGTATTTAACCACTGAAATTATGCTGATGCAAACCCTCTAACCAGGTGCTTCTGTGTGCTTTTTCCTTAGCCTGACAATGTTCTCTTATCAATGACAGGAGAGCCCCCCTTCAGATCACCGCATCCAGCGTGGGGTGACTGTTCAGTACAATGCCAGGAAAATTATTTTCCACTCAGAGACGGGGCTGTCAGATCGCCCTTAAGGGGAAGAACTTTCAGCCTTTTTTTAAAATACAAGGATGATATCTACAACTCAGTTTCTTTTCGCTTCCTTTTCTCTTCTTGGTTCCTCTCTTGCGTTTGAAAAGAGCTGGTTCCCCGGCAATGTTTTTATCCCATTTCCACATCTCGGAGAAGAAGGGACCGAGACAAGGAGGAGACCCAGACTTGAAGGGATTCTTCCAATTGCCCCGACTGTGAATGCTGGGGACCACCCGTTATGCTGTGAGGGAGACTAGGAAAAGCAAAGCCACACTTCTAAACCTAACACGGAAAGGGGATGGAGTCCCATTTCAGTGGCAAAAAGGGGTCGTTATTGCTGATGGGGAGAGGCCGAACAGTGTCACTAATTAAATCCCACACTTTGGAATTAATTGGCAGCCTGCACTGAAGAACCGAATTGCATAGTAAATCAACCGTGTGCAGACAGAACGCGACGGGATGTCTTGAGGGTAAAACTCCTTCCTGATGTTTCAAAACCAGGTATTCGACTTGGTTCCTCAATCCATCCCCAGAAACGAATATACTGTATTTGTGCGTGAGCAGCCCCAGTGAATAAATAAGTAGGCGTTTTTGAGGAAGACAACGCAGTGGGATTTATCTTGAAAAGCGCGATTGCAGACACATGTCATCTGTCATTACTGGAGGCTTGGCGATGGTGTTATGCATTAGGTGGTTTCAGAGTGTTCTAAATGAGAGAAATGGATTATTGGAAGTGGATGATTTCCCCAGATTGCCACTTAATAGTGATGGAGGGGTCCCCATTACTCATATTTGCGATGGAAATGGTGCCAAAACCCAGCAGTCGTTGACTGAAGTGAAATGTGAGACCTATTGGGTATGATCTTGAGATGCTGCCTAATTTTAGACCTCTCGTTAGTGTGAAGGTCCCTGGGTCTCTGAGGCTGGGGCGTCCCGCAGAGGAAGGGAAGTTTTCCAAGTGATTTACCTCTTTGTTTCTTCCTCCTTCCTCGCTGCCAGGTGTCCACGCTGCAGTCGTTACCAACTAAAAATAAGTTTTTCCATTTGCCCTTTTCCATTACGGAAAGTGTCTACCTCTGCAGCTTTCCTGGACTGTTCTGATCTCTTCTGAGCTGCCAAGCTTCCTGTCTGAAGCGAGCAGCCCTGCTGCTGTGTTTATTCATTTAGTCTTTAAATAGTGAGAGACCCAACTAGTGTCGGCTCCTGCAAAAAATCCTGTGTTGCTCCGGGAATGATAGGTTGGTGGTGGACACACATACAGAAGAGGTCCCGGGACGCTGCCCCGGGGAGCCGAGGTGTGCGGCAGGCGGGGTCTGCCGTCTACACGTGTGTGTGTCCACACGGGGGTCCATGCAATGCTGCAGCCCCCTGCAGAGACGCTCTCAGAACGGACTCGTCGTTAAGTGATGCGTGACTGAACTAGCCTGGCCTGTGAAATCGTGAGTCAACTAGAGGCCCTGAGTCTTCAGTCTCCTGGAAGACTGATGTTAAAGATAGGAAGTTATACAAATCTACACTGACTCTCCTTTCCCTTTAGGTCGTTGCTTGTCTCTTACTCACTTTTATTCTGGTCACACCTTTCGTGTGTCTCCTTTGACTATTCTAAGCCATTTTGCACCTCAGAGCCTTTGCACTCATGTCTCCCTGTTCTGAAGGCTCTTTGTATGACTGTCTCTGCCTCATCCTGTGAGCCCTGTTCTAACCGCCACCGTCGTGGACTTCCCGGCCAGTACCTTTCACCTGTCACCCCAGTTCTGACCACATTTACAAAGCTGTCTGCATCTTGCTCGTCTCATGGATGGTGGGTGATGGTGGTCTAGTCTCATTCTTCTGCAGGTGACTGTCAGTGTTCCCCAAACCTTTTATGAAAGAGAATTTCTTGACTCCGTTGTGTGCTCTTAACGCCTTTGTTACAAATTTGCTGTCTGTAGATCCGTGAGTTCGTTTCTGGGCTCTCAGCTCTGTGCCATTCATCCTGGTGTCTGCTTTTCTTGCAGTGCCATGCTTTGCTGATGACAGCCACTTTGCAGTGTAATTGGAAGTCAGGGAGTATGGTGCTTCCATGTGTGTTCAATTTTCTCAAGATTGCCTTGGCTTTGTTGGGGGTGCGGTCTCAGGTAGTTCTAAATATTTCTTATACATTTTTGTGTTCTGTGAAGGTGCCATTAGAATTTCGATAGGGATAAAGTTGTGTTTCTTTATATAAGTGCTGTCCCCCGCTCCAAAAGGTGTGGAGCATGAAGACAGAGTTCTCTCCCTTGCGTTTTGCCGTCAACACCTAGAATGGGGCTGGAGGTCAGCAAGCACGTGTCGTGATGGGCACAGCTGCCAGCCATGGAAGGGAGATGAAGAAAGAACCTGAGAGACCAGGGAAAAGAATTCTGGAAACAACTCCCTTAAAAGAGGGTGCAGGGGAGACCCATGCAAAGTCCTGCATTCATGCGGATGGATGTGGTGGACAGAGGAGGAAGGAAGACAATGTCACAGGCACCGCTGGGCAGGGAGGGAGCCTGGTACGCCAGCTGTCAGAGGACCTCTGGGACCCAGGGGGACGGTCAGGGGTGTGAGAAGGACTTGAGGAGTCAGCCTTAGAGGCAGTGAGAGAGCATGGACATTGGGAAGCCATCGGAGTGGAGTGACACGGCCCCGTGACCTCTTCCTGAGTGCTCTGCGGTGGTCCTGAACCGACTTGTGTTGGGGAAGAGTAAAGATGACCTGATGTGGAGCCAGTGGAATGAGCAAATGAGTGAGCAGAGAAGAGCTTGAAGAGGCAAAAGGACTCTTGTTCTCGTTTGTATTTTTCTGATCTCTGTGGCTTCAGCTACTTGGAAGTAAAGTTTTGGAGTCCGGCACCCTGGACTGTGGGCCGCCTCCACCAGACCACCTGCCGAGGTGGACCCTTTGAGTTTCACAGTCCGGAGAACCCCGATGTCGGGGCGGACTCTTCCACATAGTCTTCCGCACAGGGCAGGGAGGAGGTACACGCGTGTCAGTGAAAGTGATAGGAGCTTCGAGAACAAACTCCCAAGTCACGGGGAATCCACGTGATTCAGGTTTATGTCTTTACTTTCGACACCAGTGAGTGCCCCTGCTGGGTGGGCCTCTCTCTCCCCGAGTCAGGCAGGGACCCTCCTCCCATTTGCGGCGCTGCCATCCTGGCTGCCATGGGACGGTCACGGGGCCACGCCTGCCTGATAAGGAGCCGCACCTGTGCTCACATCACCTTGGTCAAAGAGCAGTCCTCAGTGAGGACTCAGCAGAGAGCTAAGCTGGGAGGCACAGTCCCTGTCCCTGGTGGACAGAGACGTTAGCCACCTGACACCTCCACAGACATGGGTGACAACCACGGATTCTGTCTCTCCAAGGTAGAGTGTTTGATGGCTGGGTGTCACTGGTGAGTGTGTGAGGGTTGGTGTTTTCTCATCGATTGGGAAAGACCAGAAGTTACCCCACAGTTCTGCCCATCTGCCCCCAGACGCTTTCCCAAACAACACAAGAGTTAAGGACATCTCTGCAGCTGAATTAAGCTACAGAGAGAAAGCAGACTTTGGAGTGGAGTTAGGAACCAGAACACGCGGTAACAGAGGCAAGCAGAACCCAGGGGGCGTTCAGCCTGTGTTGTCACACCGCCCAGCGCACGTGCGGTTTGCTGAGGATGCCGCGTTGCTCGCTCTGAGGTCCCTGACCCCTCTCTCACGTCACACCTCCCTTCTATGTGAGCATTCGTCGTGGGTGTCACCAGGATGGAACCCCAAACAGGAGCTGTGAGCCTGGGGAAATCAGACCCTCTTCTAAAATGTACAAAGACTGTGTCTTTCATGAAGCTCTTCCTGGCTGTCTGTGACCCCCTTCCAGGTAAGACAGAATGTTTCCGATTGTTTCCTTATGCCCTTAATGCATCCTGTGTGGCTTCTTCTGCCATCTCCTACTATCATTCTTTATGGTTGTTTTCTTACTAAAATCGAACACCACTGATGGTAGAGCATTTTGCAGTTACCGATTTGGTTTTAAAGCAAGGAAAAGCATGCATGAGCTTAGTAATCAGAATACTCACTGCTGCGTCAGTGTCTGTCTTCCGTCAGGAGCACGTGGAAGGCAGGCACTGTGTCTCTCATGCCTTCATGCTCGGGTCCCTTCTCCACGCAGAACGCCTCACATGCATCAGACCCTCCATCACACTAGAATGGAAAGAGGCAGGAAGGGTCCATCTCAAACTACCCAAGGCTGAGCGCTCTACGTGGGGCCATCCCAGGACCCGGGAAGGAAACCTTATAAATGGTGCTGAGGCTCTTCCAGGATGGTGCTGAGATTCGAAAACAAATTTGCAAACAATTCAATCTGAAGAGCTTCGGGAAAGGTGGTTTTCTGAGGATAAATAGCTGTCCTGTTCGGTCAGTTGGGCTGCCCTGGGCAGCGCCCAAAATCTACACCTCGACACTTTCAAATGTGCTGCGTTCACCCGTGTCAGCAGCTCTCTCATGGGCAGCTGAGGACACAGCTGCTCCTGTTGTCTCGGGGCAACCGGCTGGCTGTGCAGGGCAGGGAGCCGGACGGGCGCTATGGTTCCATGTTGGATGTGACCTCGCCGCCCACCAGCACATCAACTGCCAGAGGCTTTGGCGTGGCCAGGACTGATGGAAGGAGATGTGGATGAACACTGGTACTGCCTGTCCCCAGAACCAAGTCTTCAGTGTCACTAGCTCATGAGGAGACTGTATAATAAAACACGGTGCCCAAGAAGAGCCCTGGTCTGGACCGGAGCCTTTATGGGGACGATCTGTGTGATATGGCACAGAAGCCACTCGACCTGCCTCATTGACAGTTGGGAGCGCTGATAGTCTTCCTTAGATCATATCAAGTCGTTGACCTTGAAATTGCACCAGGTTGGTAAATATTAGTCCTCTGTAAGTGCTGGTTAAAACATGAAAGAATGATCATCACTGTCCTCCTGTGATTATTAGTCGTGAGAGGAGCAGGAGCCCACCTGCACCTGCAGGGACTCTCAGTTAGAGACAAACAATGTGCACAACTCAAAAAGGGAAACCAGGAGACTGGACTCTCCGTTTTCCTAGGTCATTCGATCAAGCTGAACCTCACCCTGCAAACTCACCTGTCCAGAAAGCGTTCGTTACTGAATACCATCAAATGCAAGAGGGTGCACCCTCTATTTTTAAGGAAACTTAAAACAAAAATAAAAGCAGGGAGGTGGGTGCCCGCCATTCTCAGCACAGCTGGAAAGACTCACCCTGCACACCACCGTGAACTCCTTGATGAACACCCCCTTGACTCCATCCCCCCAGCCCGGAGGAGACGGCATCTCCGCCATCGTGAGTCACAGACTCAGTAAGCGCCCTGAAAGGTAACACACGTCTGCTGTCTGCCGAGCAGCTCTGGGCACAAATGGGGTTCTTTTATTATGGATAGAAAGGCCAAGTGAAATTTTAATCAGACAAGGAGGGCACCTGAGAACGCTGAAATGCCAGCCCTGCTGGTATTTCCACCATATTGAGCTTGTCTTTTTCAGGCCTGTATAGCTATTTCAGTGAGCTCTGAGAGACACATGCCCGCAGTTGTGCAAACTCACCCCTTTTTAATTAAGCTGCTATTCACCAGGCTGGTGGAAGGTACGAAGCCCTTCCTGCACTCTGCAGGCCACCAAGGAGGGAATGAAGCCGTTGGCGCCTGTGGCGTGGAGGAGAGGAGTGACCGCACCCTCCTCCGCAGCTGGGCCCTCCAGCCCACGCCCGATGCCACCAGCAAGCCGCCTTCTTGTGGGCACGGGCTTTAGCACGGGGTGGGCCTGCGTGCCCTGCAGAAAAGAAAGCAGTATTTGGCAGAAACAAAAGATGATCAATGTGGACAACAGGAAGAGGAGTGAAACAAAAAGTCATGGACCTGCCACCCAAGTTAAAAGTTATAATTCATCCACACAATTGAAATGACCTGTTGGCGTCTTGCCGAGTATAGAGTATTTTTCATGGAAATAAAGACATTTTTGTCAGTGAAGGTATTTATTTAATAGCAGCACATAGACATCTAGACTCAGAGGGTTTTAATCTTTGTTCCTTCCTTTAAAATCACACACTGTCCATCTGTGAGTCGCGGGGACTGCACGGGAAATTCACCCTGGAAGTGCCTTCTGTCCACCGACTGATAGGATTCCTTCACCCACAGGGTCCTCATTTATCAACATCTGCGCTCGTCGGTCCATCCCTCAGTATGTGGAGGTGACCCCTGTCTTCTGTAAACCATCACGAGTGGTCAGTATTCAAATGTTTAGTTAGAGCTGCCTGGATGACACAGTACGGGGATTCCAATGAGAATTCCTTGTGAGATTAAAGAAGGATATTCAACTGAGTGGACGTGCCAGTGTTCTTAGAAAGCAAAGAGCCACGTTCCTCAAGAGTGTGCCACGGAGTCTTTTGGAAGTTTCCTGATCCATGCAGACGGGGCCACATGGCAACCGCTGCACGTTTTCAAGGACATCCTATCTTTGCAGGTGTTTGCTGGAGGATGAGCCCATCCTGATGGGGGCCTGCGATTCCAGCCAGTGATTCTGTAGCTGATGAGGATTTTCACATTTTTCCAACCTCAGGCTAGTGAGGCAGATCTTTCCAGGACTTGCTCTCCTGCAGTCTGTCCACCCACAGCTCCAGAGCTAATTTCACTCACAAGACTCTCACAAAATGCTTTTGGTTCCTGCTGGCTCTAGAGTAGGAAGGAGTGGCGTATTCCTGGGTGGGAGGATGATGGAGAAACATCAAGGCGCCAGAACCTTCCGGAAGGAGGACGGCCTCCCACCTGTACCTGCCGGTGAGAGGCAGTCCGTGACCTACATTTGAATGAAGTTCTTCAAGTACATTTTTTTTTTAAGAATAAAAATTATACCTAAATGTTAGCTATTTGGACAGTCCCAGGATATGTTTAAGACTGGGTCTATTTACAGTAGCCTATCTTGTACTTTAAGTAAATAAAAGCATAAATCTTTCTTCATTGTTTTTTTTCCTGATCTGAGAAGCATTACCTCTGCAAAGATAAATCCCCCATGCACATGTAGAGAAACTCCTTCCTCATGGAACCCAACCTCTTGGAAGATTGTTCATTACTTAAGTCAACACTGCTGACCTTGTTCCATATACACATATGCGTGTGTGTGTGTGTGTGTGAGTGCGTGAGTGCGTGCAGAGAAAATGAGTCAGCATTTCTGTGCTGCCCCATCAGTGTGACGGGCGTCCATCCATACGGATCCTGTGACTGTATCTCTTTCCTTCCAACAGTCTACAGTTTTCCACTGCAGAGCTAGACCTCGATGTTCACAGCCATTCTGGTTGTTTCTGGTATGTTTGGAAAACATGTTCCAAACAAATGATCTTCTCAGTGAAATTTTCTGTTAAACCTCTTGGGTTTAAACAACGGGCAAAAAAAGCCTGTCTCTTTCTCTGTGTGAAAGACTTGCTGCAGTGAACAGAGGAATCCAGTTTACTGAGGGAGGAAGGGATCACCCAGAGAGGTTATGGTCGGTCCCTGTGGGAAAGGTGGCGATTAGGAAAACGCATGTCTCGGGAACTGAGAAAAGTAGTATTCTAGACTTCCGAGTGACCTTCTCTGGTTTTCAAATCATCGAACTTTCCTGGTGGTCTTTCTTGCATTAGAGAAAGGTGAAATGTGTGATGCGGGTGTATCCTGGACCAGTCTGGTTCCCGTTCAGTGAAAACAGAAGCAGGATGTCAAACCCAGATTCCAGCTGCTTGTTGCCTCAGTATCTTTACCAGCTTGAGATGTGCCTGCAGTATCTAGGAAGAAACGCATCCACCATGTTCTCGTCTGTCTCTCAAGACTTACTTGGGTCATGACGTCTAGGATTCATCATTAACAAAGGACATGCCATTCTTTGTCCGAACTCTTCTCTAGAAATCTGTCCATGTCTCATTTGTTTTCTCTCACCAACCCATCCCTTGGGCCTAAATGGCTTCAGTAGCCTTTTAACTTTCTCTCTGCCTCTACGCTGGCCCCATCCATCCCTCCTCCCGTGGCTTCTGGAGGGATCTTCTTAAATCAGCTGTGCCATCAGGTCACGCTGGCCGACAGCCTTCGTTGGTTTCTCATTCTGCCGGGGAGCATTTTCTAGACCCTTGGACTTTCCAGAGCCTGATTCTCTACATGCCATTCCCTCCTCTCTTCCCCGAAGACTGCTCACCACTTTGTCTCCTGTTAGATGGATAGGCCCAGTGATCCCCGAATTCTGTGTCATCAGGGAAGGTGACTACCACGCAGGTCTGGGCTTCCATCGCCAGCAAACAGAGGGTGGTCCCCAGACAGCAAAGCTGTGTTTCCTAAAAGCATGCCTTTTCCAGTCGTGCCTATGGCAGGGGGAGATGAGAGACTGTGTTGCGTTCCATGAGAAGACAAGTAGGTCATGATCAGGGAGAGAAAAATAACCTCCAGCAAGTGGAATAGAAAACATGTGGCACGTGGGAGGTGGGGTCGGGGGACCAAGGGAGCTGTTTGTTCCAAGAGCTGCTGGGATGCCGGGATGGATCTGTGATGTGGAAATGCTAGGAGACCTTTGCCCCTATGAATCATGTATCGGGAAACAGTTGCGCGTCTGCAGACGTCAAATAACCAATAAAATTTCATGAATGGTAATGCTCGCTGGATCCAGGAGAATGAGGCTGACCTTACAACATGATCCGCTAACAAAATTAGGTCATTTGTCTTTGATAGGAGATGGCCACTTCCTTATTTTTTATTTATTCATTTGTAAGCAGCTGCTTTAATAAGCCTGCGTGATCTTGGGCTGCATGCTCATACATTCTAGTAAAGCGTAGAAGAAAATTGCAGAAGGAAAGGCTGCCTCTAAATTACCCCCAGAAATGAGGTGACGGCTAACACGTCTGGAGATGCAGTGCTACCATGTTTCGCAGGGAAGGAATTTTCCTTTCTTTTTTTCCCGGTGAATGTGTAGGAAAAAGGAGGAAGTCTCACATCACACAGTTATATAACAGGAGCATTTTGCCTCTCTCGGTTCGTGGAGTGTGTCTCTTGCCTTCAGCCTGGAATGTTCGCTTTCCTCCCTCAGTCTGCCCCTCTTACACATGGCCCACCCGCACCTGTTCTGCACCCGGTTGACCTAGCTCCTCAAAACTGAACACCCAGACATCAATGCCAGCCACCTGTCACTTCAGAGCATTGGCGTTTCCTTCACGACGTTGGGTGGACATGGCTTGTTCGTCCCTCTCGGGGATCAGTCGAGGGGCTGCCTGTTCTCCATGGGCCCAGCCTGGCTCTGAACCAGACGTGGGGAGCAGACACAGGAACTTCTGCTTGGAATCCTCGCGTCATCTCCTTGGGGTTCAAAACACAACAAGCTGTGCATTGGAGACACTGGGGCCCAGATTTTTTTAACCGAAGCGAGTGCCCTGGCTGAGGCCAAGGTCAGAGACAAGGAAAGGCACCCACAGCCGGCGGGGGGAGCCACAAAGTTGCGGGGCGAAGGCGTGAAGACCAGGGGAGCGAAGAGCCGTGCGGACAGTGAGTCTGCCACCGCCTCGCTGCCCAGGTGTGACGTAGTCACTGCACAGCTGTGGCCGTATTCTGCTCACCAACATGGGCTGCTGCTCGGCTGTAGTTTTTGTTTTCCTGTCATCATGTATTGCTGTCGTCAGTAAATAAAGCCCAGTCGTCGAATTATACTAGGAGAAGAATGAAGAAACTGCATCTTCCCCCCAAGTTTTCCAAATGCCGAGCACACACCTGACCTGCAGATAAAGCGGATGTCCGACAGCTGGCGCTGGGGCCTGTGACCACTGCGAGGGACTGACCCACAGCTGCAGATGGTTGTGACAATGTAGGGACATGGTGTCCCATGGCCAGATCGCCTAGTTTTTACAGAGTAGTCTGGCATCAGTATTTTTCAAATATAAAATTTCCATTTAAAAACTATTGACTATGAATACAAAATTTCATAAAAGTACTTTGCCTGCAAAAAATAAACCCACATACATACCTGTTGACCACACGTGACCAGCAGACACCAGATTGCCAGTTCAGCCTAGGTTGAAGCCATTGTTGGTTATTTTCAGCAGAATTGGTCAAATTTAGTTAGACAGCAGATAGAGATGGAGAGAG